>JARHVA010003618.1:0-272500 GCA_037957365.1 Torreya grandis | reverse complement strand
TGTTTTACTAATTATCTGATATCAAAGACTAATACATGATTTATTGTTTGATATTTTGGATAGATGATAGAGGGTATGGTGTTTAGTGGATGTGGTATGGATACTCAATTTATTGGATAGAGTGATGGTCAATGACCATGTGCACTTCAAATAATTAAGATTCAAATGGATTATGTATATGGGTTGTATCCCATTAAGTGTTAACTTAGTTAACATGTTATTAGGAGCATGGGAGTGATTAACCAACACTTTCATATGGGTCGTGGATGGAGATACCATTGAGGTGGGTATTACCCTCAAGGATGTCTATACAATTCTTGGACTTCCTATTATTAATACTCCTATGATTTGTGATACTTTAGAGACTAATCTAGAGAGAGTATCCCTATCCTTATCGATAACCATATCCTAGAGTTATTTTTATGGTTTACATGTGCATCTATTTGTTTTATTTATTAATCATTCAAAATATTTATAAGGTGATTATTGGCCTTGAGACGATTCATGTGATCTGTTACAAGTTGGATGGGAATGTGTTATTATACATGGTCACCTTGTGTTAGTTTATTTTAGAGGAGGTTAATATATATGACTTAGGTTTGGTTATTTGGGTGCATTTAGTACATGATTTGTATAACATTATTTATCATAAGTAGATGACTATAGGCCCCATTATTTATCTTATTAGTTATATATATGATATATTCCCTATGAATCAACTAGCTATATTTCCCCATGTTATCAATGATAGCTTAACTCATGTTCTTAGATGGAGACATGATCATATGTTACATTTTGTACCATATAACCTATCATTATAGATTATGACTCATGGTGACAATATATTATATCCATATGTAAGTATTACAACTAGTTGGCCTACTTGGCCAAATTTATCTCTTAGATTATCTTGCATTTGGATTACTAAACATATCACATGGTGGATAAAGCCACATATTACTATTTTTATATGTAGTCATCTGAGGTTACCATCTCTATCAACACAATTAGTAGTTCCCATATATTGGGCATGACATGCAAAGGAGTTGAGGGGAAGTAGAGGTACATGGGTCCTTTCTGATGTACATGTTATTCAACCATATTGATCAAGACCTTGTACTAGATGAATTAAACTATAAATACTAATGAGATATAATGTATAAGATGTGTTGGCCAATTCTGGCCTAAATATAGAAACTTTCCCTAGATGGATCAGTTCTTATAAGTCCTGGTATGAAGTGATAAGCTAAGTAGAGATCTTAATTGAGTAGATGATAATATGATAAATAATAATTCAAATACCACTTTCAAATATTTTGAAACACTTTAATCAAGCTTAAAATATAATCTATTGATTTTATGAAGGTCTGAAAATAGTTCTAGACTGCAAGAGAGAGATTTTATCAAGTCTCCATGGTTCTCATGACATTCAGGGTACATGGAACAAGTTGGAATAAAGTCTCAAAGGTTACTCAAAGCTTTTATAGATCAAAATATTAAAAAAATAAGTCTAAAATAACTAGACCATCATCACACATCATATAGAACCAAACATGTTAGTCTGGTTACACATTCTATAAATGCACTTAGAAAGTTGACCAAAGTCAAAGGAATGCACAAATATGATATTTTGGGTCTCATAAACATCCTATAAAATTTTTACATCTTGATGAGTTTTCTATCTCAAGATACAAGTATTTAAATTTGAACTAGCATAGTGAGATGTGCATAGGAATGTCAACTTAAAGCTATGATAAATAGTCATTTAAATTAAAATTTTCTTGAGGATGAATGTAGAGCTAACATGTGTCATAATCTTGGGTGATCAAATAAATATCTAATGGTGTGTGGTGATCGATAAAGTTATTGGGCCCAAGTAAATCAATGGAGTGTATTTAATCATATAAAAATAGATTGATGGTGAGCAAGAGGTCAATGAGTCAATGGATCCTAAGAGCGAATGAGGAACTTCCAAGTGTCAAGACTACCAAAAATGCTAAGAAAATCAAATGTGTGCATTTAAACCATGTAAAATAGGATCAATAGTGCATGTAAGGTTAAAGAGTCAATGGGTTTAGAATGAATGTGAGGCTACCATATGGTGCAAGTAGGAACCAGATGAAGCTAACTTTAGGGCCTATAGAATGAATGTAGAGCTCACAAATGGCACAATTTTAGAAACATAGATCAAGATCAATGGCTGATATTAAAATTTGAAGCTAGGAAACTTCCAATAGAGATCAAATCTGACTCAAGTTGAACTAAAAAAAATATTCCAAAGGGTTACATCACCATTAGAGATTAGTCAAACACCATTTAGTAGACATAGTCATATAGTCAGGATTATCAATGGTGAAGTCTTGACATCATTAAAGTTTAGTATGGATTTTTGGTTTGAATATTTAGAACATATTTACCCTATTCTATAAAGTTGTAGGATTATTTCATGACTACATTCATTTCTCTTTTAGAAGGAAGATCCTCATGTGTAGTGACTTCTCAACTCCCACAAGGTTTAGAGGTAAAATATGTTTGTTTAAACCTAATATAGTTTAGGGATAGGATATGCAACCTATAGATATTTATTGATATAATAACTATATGAAAGCCAAGAAAATGGATTGGTTTTCAATCTATAGTAAGATCCATGTTCAGGTTAGAGTAGGTGCAAATATAAACAATTATGGAAGAATGTCTTATTTTCCAAAATGGTCATAGCCTCGACAAGAAGGTACCTATAGCCACTCAGAGTAGACATAGTCATGACTCTATCAGGTTCAAATATATGAGGATTTTGTCCTCATTAATAAGTCTAGTGGAATATGACATAGAGTCCTAAGATTGAGATCTAGTGATTGGAGAAACTAGTTGGAACATTTAATAGATTTTTAGGGTCTCCAAGGGCTTTTGCTTCATATCAAAATCATGACTCATCATCTTTGATAAAATCTTGTCATATATTATTTTTATCAAATAATTATAATATTTAAAGGATATTGGGACAAATTAAGGATATTTTGTCTATGATGTATTAACCTTTATTTTATCAAAAGATGGTGGAAGCTCATTTAATGATCTTGGATGGCATGCTCCTACTCTCTCTTCACCATTTATATATTTCTCCTTTTTCTTCCTCATTCTAAATCTCTCTCACTTTGGATAAAAAATGATTTTCTCTCATTCTTGAGTGGTAAGAAACTCTCATTTGATAAGGATAAACCCTTTGAAAAATTTTAAGAATTATGTTTTGATGCAATAAAAGACCTTATTTACATATCTCATTATTTGGATTAGATTTTAGTAAGTTTTTGCATGATGGCTTTGTGAATGAGATTATTACATATCTATTTTCCTTATTGCTTACCTCTTTTAAGGTGTTTTCAAGATATTGAAAGTCTAAAATCATGTTCTTTCTTCCATTAGTGTAAGCTCAATGTGATTCATAAAACTCCTCTTCATTTTTATTCATTTCTTCATGAACCTACTCTATGAAATACTTATGCAATTATCTAGATTATGAGGTTATGTGAGCTAGTATTGTCTTGTGTATATATAGTGTGGGTTTAAGTAGCTGAGATCCTCATTTAGAAATCATAAATTAACTTGTTAGATTTCTTAAGAGCCATATTCCCTTTCTAACCCTTTTCCAAGGAGTAGTAATTAGTTTATGTGATCCATCAAGAGGAAGTCATCCTTATTCATAGGTTTAACCCTCTTATAGGATACACACAACCTGAGGTTATTCCCATATTATGAGTAGCAGAAAAGGATCTTGAATAAATCCTCTAAAAGGATGTAATATCACATCACAATAGTTTTTATCATGCCTAGTGGAACTTAATTTCAAAGAAGTTTGGTCAAGATTGATGCCAGTTTGATCAATTTATAGGATTTACAACTTTCATGAAAAAGTATCTATCGACTCCAAAAGAAGATTCAACTTTTTGGTAGTAGAGCAGTGACTACATCTCATGCCAAAGGTGACTATAAGATCTTATAGCTATATTACCTTTGAATTTCTTGAATTTCCTTTAGACTTAGTAAAAAGGTTAAGGTTTTCTAATACACATCCATATAAAGGAAACTTTGCTCCTAGATCCATTCCAAGGTCTACCCCTACAAGAATATGTTTTTTAAACCCTTTCAATTTCATGGTATCCCCTAGAGCTTTTCTCTTTGTGGATTTCAATGGTTAGATTCCTTTGGACCTACCACATTATGATCCTATTCTAGTAGTAGCTCTTAAAAGTGTCCCTTATTTTACTAGAGACCAATCTATAACCCCTTCTAAACACCTCATGGACGTAGCTAATTTTTTCAATATGAATAATGTTAATGAGGAAAATGTGGCTATTAGGTTATAATCCATTTATTTCAAGGGAAAATCCTTAGACTGGTATAGAATCCTTGATGCTAACTGAATTACATCATGAGACTAGTTAGGAGATGCATTATGTAAGAGATTTGAAGATAAAAGTGACCATTTGTCATTTGCAGATCAGTTAACCATAATTAGAATATATCCTCATGAAGTCATACAAGACTTCAACATAAGGTTTCAAAATACTTGGAATAGGATCCTAGTTTCTATTAGGCCTACCCCTAACTTTACCTTCATATATTATTTGAAATCCTTCAATAGTGGCATTGAATTAATAGTCTAGTCTATGGGAAGGAACACATTATCAAATGATTATGAGGTGGAAATCAGAGAAGAAAATTGTCTAGTACAAGCTGACAAGCTTACATGTAGACTACCAATGTCTTTATTCTCTAAGATACAACCACCTCTTATTTCTATTCCTTCCCTTGATGTTATTCCTCTTATACCAACAATTGTTGCCATACCTACACCTAATCAAAAAAAGTCTTCCACTAGTCAATCTAGTGATTCCCAAGAACACAATAACTTTCAAGAGCTTAAGATCATGTTTTAATCCTTGGGAAATGAATTGGTGAATGTTAAGAGGTAATAGGCCCAATTCAATAGACCTTACAAATCCTCATAACAACCTCGGTAGTAATATTATTAAGAAAATAGGCCACCCTACAAAGGAAATTTATAAATTCAATTCTATAAACAAAGCTAAGGAGAAGGAAAACCTAATTACAATAAATAAAGTAGCTATAATTTGAATGCTAGAAGCACTTCCAACACTCTAGTCTCTATTCAAAATAATATTTCTTAGGAATGTAAGGGTACCATAATTTAAAATTATTATTTTGGGAAATCCATTATCCCAAATACTAACTTTAATCAAGATTTCAAATATCAATGGAAGTATATTACTAATAATGGGTAAAATAAAGCTCATATGGCTTAAAACATAAAGGTTCCCATGATGAGAAAACTAGAAGATCCTCAACAAGGTTAAGATCTTGAACAAGGACCAAGCTATTTGGGTGCTAAAATGGTAAATTATGAGCAAGAATAATGTTATGAACTCAATTATTAGGCTAGTTCTAGTCAAAAAGTCATCCTAGTGATAGCTAATACAAGGTTCAAAATAAGAAACATGGATGGTAACCAAGAAGCAGTCAAAGATGCTCCTATTACTACTCCATTAATATCAAAGCCAAATGAACTTATTGCTACTCCAAGGGTTCCAATAGTTTCAAAAGGTTAGAAATAGGGTAATTCCTTTATTCCCCAAAATTCACAAGTTCAAATTATAGTTGTGGCTCTCAAATCACAACCAAATATTGGAGGTTCACCCATAAATATTATGGAGCAAATAAAAAAGTCTAATGTGAGTGTTCCAATGTGGGACATGCTTTCCATGCCTGGATAGATGGAAATCCTTCAAGAAGGATTATAAAAAATCAAGCATCCTAAAATGCCACCAAGTAATGAGAATTTGGTGCTCATCAACACATCTAAGGGACCTAATGAAGGGTACTTAGGTAAAATGGTCAAGCCTCCTCCCTTCTACATTTTTGTGATCATTGGTGACTCTTTGGTACATAATTTTTTGGTAGATAGTGGGGCTAGTACCTCAATAATGCTTAGGTCCATATTTGATCATATTGGTCTAAAATATGATCCCTATTATAAAGGAGTTCTAAAACTTGATGGCTCTTTTACAAAACCATCTAACATCATCAAAGATCTCAACTTGACCTTGCACGCTTGCCCCAGTGTCTCAGTAACTCAAGATTTTCCCCTAATTTTTCCCTTTTCTTATCCATAGAATTCACATCAAATATTGGAGGTTATCTAGAATCAAAATGTCCATACATGGCATTCATAATGAGATATGGGACTAAATTATCCATCAAGGCTGAGCCTATTACATAATTTCACATTGAACCTTATGGGCTAGATAACATAAATATAAATTACACCATTCTTGATTAGGATGAATTCATAGTTTGTCAATAGATAAATACTCATCCTAAGGAGATACCAGATATGTTATTGGATGAATTATAGAATGAAAATTAGCTAATTGACCCATTAGAAGGCGTTGAAGAAAGAGACTTGGGTGTCTACTATTTACATGAGGAAAATCAATCCATGTCATGCCTCATTAGGCCTCAATAAGATCCTAGTGGCTTATGGAAATTGATCTTTGATGGCTTAAGGAACAATCATAGAGTGGGTGTAGGTGCAATTCTAGTATCTCTTTTTAATGACAAGTATTTCTCCTCTTACATGTTTCAATTCAGTTTTTCTTACAATGCATCAGAGTATGAGGGCATCCATGGCCTTCAATGGTCTAGTAATAGAGGGATCGAGTAATTACAAGGTTATGGGGATAGTGAACTGATAGTGCACCAAGTTAGAGGCTAGAATATCACCAAGAATCCCTTTATGAAGTTATACAAACATAGATTATGCGACCTAATTGAGGACTTTGAGGCCTTTAACATCCAAATAGTGCCAAGGAATCATAATTAGTATGTTGATATATTAATAGTTATGGAAGCTCAATTTGATATCTCCAAGGAGTTGTAGAAGCCTAAAGTGCAACCAAATGTCAAAGTGGTAGTAAGACCATTAGTGGAATACAACAAAGTTCATTGGTAGGTGTTTAAAAATGATAAGCAATTTTTTTTGTTTCTTGTATTAGGAAGTAGATTTATCCTCAGTGAACCAAGAGATATTTTAACATCAATATAAGGAGGAAATTATTCAACTAAAATCTAATAAGATTCTTAAAGGGTTGGTGATTCTTGAAAGTCTTTTCCATGAGGGAGACCATATGAGGATATATAAAGTAGTGATGTCAACAAATGAGGAGAACTATGAAGGAGTTTTGATCCTCAAAGACAAACTCCTCAAGATTGGAAAGGTAATCACTAAGGCTAAAAGGCATGATTTCATTTATATTTGTAGAAAATATGTAGACATATTTACTTGGGAATATAATGACCTAAAAGGTTTTGATGCCAAGTTAGCCCAAAATATTATAGAATTAGAGGCTAATGCCAAGATTGTTAGGTAGAAGCAGAGGCCCATAAATCCCAAAATAGAAGATATTATGATGAAATATTTATTTATACTAATTTAATATAAGATCATCTTTCCCATCAAACACTCTTCATGGGTAGACAATATTGTGCCTGTAAGGAAGAATAATGGGGAGATCAAGTTGTGTGTTGACTTTAGAGATTTAAATAGAATCTCTTTGAAGGATCACTACCCCCTACCATTCATGGAGCAACTTATTCACATAGTTTCTGGTTCATAATGCTTCTCTTTTTTGGATGGGTATTCAGGTTACAACCAAGTACTAGTGAGAGAAAAGGATCAGTATAAAAATTCCTTCACCACCAAGTGGGGCACATATGCATACCATTAGATGCCTTTAGGATTATCAAATATTGTGGCCACTTTTTCAATAACTATGGGCATGGCTTTCCAAAGGTTGTTGAATTAGATGGTACTAGTCTACTTAGATGATATCATAGTTTTCTCCAAGATAGCTAGTCAACACTTGATCATATAAGGTTGATCTTAGAGATATGGAGAGAGTATTAGATCTATTTAAATCCCAAAAAATGTGTTTTTATTATTCATGAAGTCAAAATTTTAGGTCACATTGTATCAAAGGAGGGATTATCCATTGACCCTGATAGAATAAGTGATATCTTAAAACTATCTTTACCCAAGCAAAAGAAAGGAATCCATAGCTTCCTTAGGAAAATAAAATTTGTAAGAAGGTTTATACCTAGTTTTTAAAACTTGGTCAAACCCATCACTACTATGCTAAAGAAGAGCCAAGTTTTCACCTAGTAAAATGAAGGTAAAGTAACATTTTAAGGCCATCAAATAAGCCATTGCACAAGAACCCTCACTTATAAATCATGCTTTCTCAAATTATTTCATATTTTACACATTTTCCAATGTTGAAAACATATCAACTATGTTAATGTAGAAGAATTGTGAAGGAAATGAGTAGCCAATAGCCTTTTTTAGTCAAAGTCTAAAGGGATATGAGGTAAGGTAAATTTTCATAGAAAATCAAGTTCTTTTAGACTTGAGGAGCCTCAAAAATTTCAAACAAATTTTATCCAATAGCAAGGTTCATCTTATGGTATCTCATCTTGGGGTAAGGAATTTTTTCCTTTATAAAAATTTGAATGAGAAAAAATTTGGATGGATTACTAAAGTCATGGAATTTTATGTAATGATTAAAGTCACTACATTGGTGGTAAGAAAAGGATTATGTGAGAATATGGTGGATGATCTTCAAGAAGATAAATATTTTGTTTTGGTGAGACAATACAACTCACAAATAAATGTACTTCCACCTCACAATAGTTGGATCCAAGTTATGACCCATTTCTCGATAATAGGAGAATGCCCTCAAGGTTTGGATAGATAAAAGATAATATATTTTAGACTTTAGTCCATACCTTATGCAATGGTTAATGGGGTTTTATTTATAAAAGAACTCAATGGATTACTTTTTAGGTGCATATATGATGATCAATTATCAAATTTGTTCGATCAATTCCATGATGGGCCTACAAGAGGTCATTTTTATCCAAGAAAAAAAAAAGGTAATGAGAGATGGCTATTTCTAGCCTAACCTCTTCAATATGCCTATGCATGGGTCAAAAATGCTAGAAGTGTGATCTATTTATAGGCAACTAAATATTGGCAACTTTTCCTCTCAACCCAATTTAGGTGATGGAACCCTTCCTACAGTGGGGTTTGGACTTCAGAGGAATGATAAATACACATTCTAGTAGAGGAATAAATGGGTACTCAATATTATAGACTACTTCACCAAGTGGGTGAAGGTATTTTCCTTGAATAAAGCAAATGAAATTATAGTATTGGGTCTCTATGATAGCATAGTGACTAGGTTTGGTGTCCCAGCTACTATAATTTTAGATAATGCCTTAATATTTGTAGGCATGAGAAAAAGTGAATGGACACTTAAGCTGGGCATATACCTGAGCACATCCTCAAATTACTACCCCTAAGGAAATGGACTAACAAAGTACACAAGAAATAACTTGATAAGGATTATCAAGAGCATCATGAAGGAAAATCAGAGAACATGTCATATAAAACTAAGGATAACCCTATGGAATGATAGAGTGGCTCCCAAAATTTCCATTGGTAATTTTACATATGCTCTAGTGTATGAGAGGGAAGCCAAACAACCCATTTCCCTTGAACTATTTTCTTTGGAGTTATCCCATCAACTGGAGTTGATAGAGATTGAACCTATGACTGTGAGTATGGTAGAGCTCATGGAGCTTGAAGAAACTAGGGAACTTGAAATGAAGACATTAGAGTCACATCAATCTTAGGTTAAGAAATATTTTGACAATAGAGCCATAGCAAGGGACTTTAAAGAATTAGACCTAATTTTAAAATAGGACTCAAATAAGGCTAAGCTAGGTAACCATATCAAGTTTGATAGCTTTTGGAGTTGTCCTTATTTGATACATGGATGTAAACAACATAATGCTTTTTAGCTTACCCAACTAGGTGGAGAGGTATTACCCATTATAGTTAATGGAATTCATTTAAAGCCTTGTTATTAAGATCATTTTCAACCATTGTATAAATATTATACATATTAGAGTAGTTTTTCATGCTTTCCTCTAAGTACCTTGTGCACATTTCCTTTCAATTTTGTGTTTCCCTTTAATAAGTGCCTTGGGCATAGTTATTTTGTTTTATTTCCTTTTGGTCCTTGTTACTTCAAGAGGAAGTTTTATATAAGGGTCAACATTATATTAGTTTCATGTTATCTAAGATAAAATAATATGACTCCATATGCCCAATGGATCAAACCAAGGCCACTAGTCTTTACATAACAAGCATGCAATCCTAGGATGTCACCAAAAATTTTAGCCAATTTTGGCCTACATATATATACTTTGTCTAGATGGATCAGTTCCAGGAAGTACTAGTATAAAGTGACAAGCTAAGTAGAGTTCCTGATTTAGTGGATTATCAAATGATGAATAATAAGTAAAATTCCACTTAAAAAGCTTTTAAAACATTTTGAGCAAGCTTAAAGTGTAATATATTTATTTTATGAAGAAGGTCTAAAAATAGGTCTAGATTGAAAGAGAGAGATTCCAAAAGGTCTCCATGGTGTTCATGGCATTTAGGGTGTATGGATACGGTTGGAATAAATTCTTAAAGGTTCTTCAAATCTTTGATAGATCAAAATATATAAAAAATAAGTCTAAAAGAACTAGACCATCATCTCATGTCATTAAAAAATAAATAGGTCAGTCTGGTTACACATTTCATAAATGAACTTGAGAAGCTAAATAGAGTCAAAGGAATGCATGGACATGAAATTTTGGGTCTCATAAACATCCTCTAAAAATTTTGTATCTTTATGAGTTTTCTATCTCAAGATACAAATATTTGAAGTTGAACTAGTAGAGTGAGACATGCATAGGAACATCAAGTTAAAGTTGTAGAAAATAGCCATTTAAATTCAAATGTTCCTAAGGATGAATGTGGAGATGAAAAGATTCATTATCTTGGCTACTTTAATTAAGATATAATGATGTGTGGTGATTGATGAAGTCAATGGGCCTAATCAAATCAATGGAGCACATTTAATCATACAAAAGTGGATTAACAACAAGCAAGAGGTCAATGAGTCAGTGAATCTTGAGAATGAATGAGGAGCTGATAAGTTTCAATACCATGAAAAATTCTAGTAAAATCAATGATGAAAATTCAAACCATGAAAAAGAGGATTGATAGTACATGTAATGGAAAAGAATCAATAGGTTCATAATGAATGTGAGGTTTCCACATGGTGTAAGTGGGAACTAATTCAAACTTACTACAGGGCTCATAGAATGAATGTGGAGCTAACAAATGGTAAAATTTGAGAAGTCCAAATCAAGATCAATAACCTATATTAAAATTTTTAGCCATGAGACTTCAAATAGAGATCAAATGTGACTTGGGTCAAACCATAACAAATATTTCAAAGGGGTATATTACCTTTAGAGCTTAGTCAAACACCATTAAGTAGACATAGTCATATGGTCAAGATTATTAATTATGAAGTCTCAACATCATTAAAGTTTAGTATAGACTTTTGTTTCAAATATTTAGAAACTATTGACCCTATTCTTTAAAGTTATAGGATTATTCCATAACTATACTTGTTGCTCTTTTAAAAGGAATATCCTCATGTGCAGTGACTTCTTGGCTCCCATACGGTTTATAGGTATAATATGTTTGTTTAAACCTAATATTAGTTTAGGGATAGTGAAATATTTCATGTATACATATATGTATATCAATACATAGGATGATATCTATAAGTGTAAATGAATATGCAAAACATATGAGATAAATGACACAAAGATTTTAAAGTGGTAAAACCTCTAGGAGGTAAAAAACCCACAAGTGATATTAAATAATTGAGAAACAATAACCCAAATACAAATTTTACCACCTTGTCACTTATTCACAAAATAGCCTTCACAAAACTCATAGGTTGAATATGATAAAAATAATTCATATTCAGATGTGTATTCATACTAGGGGTAAAACCCTATTATATAGTGAAATTCTAAGGGAGGTGACTATTGTAAAAATAATAGGTCCATTCATCCTAATAAAGTCATTTAATTAAATTTTAGTAACTCATTAAATAATTATAACTTTATTATTTATTTTCATGAGGTTTTCACCTCATGTTAATAAATAGTATATTATTATTATTTAATAACTTTACCAAGGCTAAAGGTTAATAAGCCAACTTAGGATTAAATTATCTAACACCCCCCCTTAATACTAAGTGTGGATAAATGTCATAGTCACTTTAGAAATTAATTATACTATGTACAAAATTTAAAGGATTTAAAAACTTTCATCGTGACAAAGGTCACATTTTGAAACAAAAGAAATTATAATCCATAAACTACTCAAAAGTAAGTTTAGGCTAGCATGATTGTGAAATTATATCTCACTATTTCTCATGAATAATAAGTAAGAATATTTGGGGCCTTTTATAACATAAGGACTTCCATTGTAAATTATGCTTGTAAATGTATTGGGGTACACAAGTAAAACATCCACATGAAGTTTACTTAAATCACATAACTTTCACATGAAGTTTACAATACTTTAAAATGAGAATAAGTACAAAAAAGGAGAAGAAACTCATGGCCATAAGGAAGTGGCATTTTCATGCACACTCCCCATGAATGGTAACTCCAAGAGGTCTAGTTTCAATTAAATTGACAAAACTTGGTAGCACCAAGTGGTTTTGTGAAGATATCTACCACTTGTTCATTCATAGGACAAAAACTATAGATTATATCACCATTGAAGACTATTTCTTAGATAAAATTCACTTGAAATTCAATATGTTTAGTTCTTTGGTGTTTCACTAGATTATTCACTAGAGCTATATAACATTGGTTATTACAATGAAGGATGGTACTTTAAGAAACATCCAAATGAAGTTCTCCCAATAAACTTCATAGCCACATGGATTCTTTAGAATCTTCCATAACACTTTTGTACTCAACTTCTATAGAATAAAGAGAGACAATAGGTTTCTTCTTGATGCTCTAAGTGATAGCACCTATACCAAACTTAAACACATATCCAAAAGTAGATTTGTGATCTAAAGTATCACCAGCATGGTTAGCATCACAATAACCATATAAATTAGTATTATCAATGGAATAATAAAATAAACCAAAATTAATTGTTCTTTTGATATAAATAATAATTTGTTTAGCTAATTTATAATGATCCAAATATAGATCCTACATAAATCTAGAAGCAACACTAATAGCATATGAAATATCTTACCTAGCAATGGTTAGATAAATCAAACTTCCAATAGGTTGTCTATACAAAGTAGGGTTAGATTTTTCACATGTAGTTCTAGGATCAATTTTAATATGAACTTCAATAGGATTATAAGAATATTTACAATCAAGCATGTTAAACTTAATAAAAAGGTTATGTGCTTACTGATATTGTGATATAATAATTAAATTTTTATCCTAAAATATAGCCATTCCTAAAAAATTATGTAGAATGCCTAAATAAATAATTTCAAACATTTGACTTATTTTATCCTTATATTTATAAATTAAACTAGTTAGATCACCAATAATCAACAAATCATCAACATATAATATAATTAGAATAAAATGACCATTTTCAATTTTAACAAAGATATCATTATCTGAATATCAATTAGAAAAACTTAATTATTTAAAAAAAGAAGTAATATTAAAATACCAATCTAAAAGATCTTGTTTTAAGCCATATAAAGATTTATTTTAACTTTCATACATAATGTTCTATGTTAGGATCAGTGAAACCTTTAGGTTGAGTCATATAGATTTGTTCTTCTAAATCACCATTTAGAAATGCATTATTGACATCTATTTGGCAAATAACTCAACTATTTTAGATTGAAATATAAATAATAAGTCTAACAGTACTCATTTTTTCTAAAAAAGTAAATGTTTCAACATAGTCAATCTCATGTTTTTGAGTAAACCCATGAGCAACTAATTTAGATTTAAACTTGTCAATTTTACCAATTGAATTATATTTGATCTTATACAACTACATATAAATAATAATATGCCTTTTATATAGAGGAGGGATAAGGTTCTAAGTTTGATTTTTAATTAAGGAATTATATTTAGCTTGCATAGCAATATTTCATCTATCATCTTGAGTAGCTTCCTCAAAGGATTGAGGTTCACATTCATACATAGTTGTTAATGCATGATAAGAATGTTGAATTCTAGTTAATTATTAAGGTTATCAACATTATACAATTTAATTAGGTATTCTACCCATTTAGTTATTTTAGATTGAACATAAAACTTAGGGTTTCCTCAAACTTTAGGTTATCCATAACTATATCAATTTTCTTAAGAGCATCTGTTTCATCATAAGGAGAAACATGAGAGGCAAGTTCATCAATAGAAGAACACTGAAGAGGATCCATAGAGGGCTCAAAAAATGATTTTTTAAGAATAATAAAATTCCTATTCTAAATGATCTAATGTTTATAAGGATCATACACTCTTAAACCTTTTGCCTTACCTCCATACCCTATAAAAATGCAAGAATAGGAAGTAGGGTCAAGCTTGTTCCTCTTAACTTTAGGGACAAAGATATAAGTAGGATTACCAAAAATCCTAAGATGAGTCACACTAAGTTTCTTCTTATTCCACATTTATAAAATGGTATAAAGATGTAAGGCTTTGGTAGGGACTATATTTAGAATATGAATAGCATTGTTCATGGCTTCAGCCTATAAGAACTTAGAAACTTTTTCATATTTCAACATAGTCCTAACCATTTATATGATGGTGTGGTTTTTCATTTTAGCAATACCATTTTGCTAATAATAATAGGGAGTTGCTAGTTCCATTTTAATACCAAAACTAATTAAAAAATAATCAAATTTCTTACTAACATATTTTCTACCATTATCAATTCTCAATATCTTAATAGAAAAATTAGATGAATTTTCAACACAAGTTTTAAATTCTTTAAACTTAGACAAAACCTTATATTTATTTTTAATTCTAGTGTAATCATCAATAAATGTAACAATATATAACAAATCATTAAGAGATACAACTTTAAGAGGTCCTAAAACGTCACTATGAATTAAAGCTAAAGGACGAGAGGAATTTTCATCATGACTCTTATGAAAGGGGTTAGTAAGTTGTTTACCATGTAAAAAACCCTCAAAAGTTTCATGATAAGAGGGGATAGAAGGAAGTCCAATAACAATATTGTTAATAGACATATCATGTAAAATTCTGAAATTAACATGTCCTAATATTTCATCCCATAATTGAGATTCTTTCTTATTATGCGATGAAATTAAACATGCAAAATTAGAGAAGATATATAAACCATTCTTTTGAAGACATTCAAAAATCAAGGAACCATATTGATTTATAATAGACCAAATATCTTTAAACAATGTTACAATGAAATTATCATTAGTAAGTTGAGAACAAGATAGAATTTTTTAAAGCTTAGTTACATAGAAAACATCATTAATAATAATATTTGAAAATTTTGCTTTTCCCTATTTAGTTGCTTCTAAAAAAGAATTATCTCTTAAATAAGTTATTTTATTGATATCTATAGAATCACATAAAATATTAGATAAGCATGTCATATGGTACAATACACCACTATATAAAATCTATTTATTCTTATTTGAAGAACATAAAATAACATATAAAGTAATAACATTTGAATCTTGATTGTTATTCTCATTAGGGTTTTGATTCTTCTACTTGTTTTGATTACTTTTCTTCCCTTTGTTATTTTTATAAGATTAATTGTTAAGTCTAACTTTGTTTTTATAATAGGTTCCCCTTCTATGACTAAATTTACCACATAGATTGAAATTTACCTTAAACTTAGGTGTATGATTCTTATTACTAGAGTTCTTATTCTCATATTTGCCTTTAGCAGAATTAGGGTTGGGTTTATGGTTTTTAGTATTATCAAAACTATTATTTAATATGAGAATTGCCTGAGTAGTACTTTTTTTAGAATAATTTTTTTTCATAACTTGCTCTTCTTGAATCAAGAGAGCAGAAAAAGTGGTAAGATCAGGAATATCTTGCTCAGTTTGATACTTAGAATTAAAAATTAAAATAAAATTTCTAAAATTTTCATGAATATTTAACTAAATAATAAAATAAAGCAACTGATCTTGAATCAAATTACAATTACATCCATCTAATTGAGCTTTATTTTTTTAATTTTTAGCAAGAAAATTAACAACTTTTCATCACCCTTCATAGGTGTAGTTAACAATTCAAGGATTAATTTAATGATCTTTGAAAGGAGAGTGCCTTCATGAATGGATTCAAGGATTTTATAATCATCGATAGGAGACTCTTTATTACCAATATGGAGAAATAATTCATCCTTAAAACTCTTTAAGAAAATGGACATAGCTTTCTGAGATTTTTGTTGAAATGCATTGGTAAGCTCAAAGGTTGTATGTCATCTAGAAAAGGATTTTTTAATCCCAATGACAATATTATATAATTTACGAGCCACAAATTTAGTTTTAAAATAAATTTTCTATATATTATAATTATTTTCATTAAGCATTCAAGATTTATCTAAGGAAAAATGAGGTGAAGCCATAGTTTCTCTTTAAATAAGACAATAAACAAATACTTAAAATGAAACATTTTTTTAATGTGAATTTAAATTAATCTTGTAAAATAAGTTAAATCATAAGAACAAATATATATAATTAAACAATTTAGATGCTAAATAATGCAAAAAACTAAATTAAAAGTGCACAAATCTAAGTGTCGAAAGAGTCACACTCAAAATGACCACCTAGGTACTATTATTGAAAAAGGTGCAAAAAAAATAATATAAGGATTAAACACAAAAATGGACCACTCAAATGTGTCCAAAACATGTAAAAACCTCAATATTGACTGGTTATATGGTTATGCTTGCCTAGGTTTTGACTAGATCAAATATCGCATGAAGGTCGATAGGTTTACGTAGGGTTTTGAATGCATGAAACATAGCATGCAAACTAAGATTTGAAATTAAAATTAATTTATTTTTAAGTTAATTAGAACAAAATTTCAAAAAATAAAAATAAATAAATAAAATTAGGGGGGTTTTTAATACAAGACCTCCCTTGTGACAAGCTTTTAATGAAATGAAAGCTACCAACCCTTCTAAGTGTTTACTTAAGATTTTACATGCACTAATTTAAATTTATATGTTTTTATCTAATTTTTTTAAAATAAAATAAATATATTATGTGTATTTAAGTAACATAAGTGAAAAATATAAAAAATAATTAACTTTTTAGTATTTTTTTCTTTTTCCAAAGGTGGGACCTAGGGTTTAAAAAAGAAATTAATAAATAATTTATTTTTTAAGTACTTTTTCAAAACTATATAATTTTTTTTTTAAAAATACCTGTAGATTCATATCTACCCTATATAATTTCAAAATCTTAGATCTCCTTATACAAGTCTCAAATTTGTTTGAAAATTTATCAACCCTCCCATTTTTGTTTGATAAACATAACTGGACCTTCAAAATGAATTTTTTGATGAAGAATTCAATATTTTCAATTGTCCAAGCTGAAGTATGGCACCCCTGTAAATGTTATTGAGAGCCTATAAACTTTTACAAGCACCCAAAAAATCTTGAAATCTGTTTCAATCTTGCAGATTTTATATTTTAATAATGAAGGAATTTAAAATAATAAATTTTGACTAAAAAATCATTTTTTGAGTTTTTCTAGGCATGAAACATACACCAAACCAATGGCATCCCAATATTTGAATATATCAAATATTGATATTTAATTCAATATAATTTGCTTCTCAAGCTTATACACTCCATAGGCTCTGATTCCATGAAAGATTTTATGTATGCATATATATAGCAATACACAGGATGAGATCTAGAAGTGTAAATAAATAGAAAAAAATATATGAAATAAATTACATAGATATTTTAAAATGGGAAAAACTCTAAGAGGTAAAAAAACCCACAAATGATATTCAATAATTGAGAAACAATAACCCCAATAGAAATTATTCCACCTTCTCACTTCTTCACAGATTGACCTTCACAAAAATCATAGGTTGAATATGATAAAAATAATTCATAGTCAGATGTGTATTCACAATAGGGGTAAACCCTTATTTTATAGTTAAATTACAAGGGAGGTGATCATTGTAAAAATAACAAGTCCATTCATCCTAATAAAGTCATTTAATTAAATTTTGATAACTCATTAAATAATTACAACTTTATTATTTATTTTCATGATGTTTTCACCTCATGTTAATAGATTATATATTATTATTATTTAATAAATTTACCAAGGCTAAGGGTCAATAAGCCCACTTAGGATTAAATTCTCTAACAAATAGGCTATGCAACTTGTAGATCTTCATCAATATAATAACTATAGGAAAACCAATAAAATGGATTGGTTTTCAATCTATAGTAAAATTCATGTTTAAGTTAGAGTGGGTAAAAATATAAACAAGTATGAAAGAGTGTATTATCTTACAAAATGGCCATAGCCTCTACAAGCAGGTACTTACAACCACTCAAAGCAAACATAGTCATGGCTCTATCAGGTTCAAAGATATGAGGATTTTTTCCTCATGAACAAGTCAAGTGGAAGATGGTGTAGAATCCCAAGATTTAGATCTGGTGGAAAAACTAATTAGATAATTTAATATATTTTTAGGGTCTCTAATGGATTTTCCTTCATAACAAGATCATGATCATCATCTTCATCAAACTCTTGTCCTCTAGTATGTTGGTCAACCAATGAGAATATTTAGAGGCTATTGGGACAAATGAAGGATATTTTATTTATGATGTATTAACCCTAATTTGATCAAAATATGGTGAAACATTCATCAAAATGTGGCATCTCATTTAATGATCTTGGATGGCATGCTCCTAGTCTCTCTTCACCCTTTCTTTATATCTCCTTTTTCTTCCACTTTGTAACTGTCTCTCACTTTGGATAAGAAATTGTTTTCTCTCATTATTGAAGGGAAAGAGACTCTCTTTTGATAAGGATACACATTTTCAAAATTTGTAAGAACTACCTCTTGATGCAATAAAATACCTTCTTTACCTATATCTTACTTTGGATTAGTGTTTATTAAGTTTGTGCAATATGGCCTTATGAAGGAGATTCTTTTATATCTATTATCCTTCTTGACTACCTCTTTTAATGTGTTTTCAAGATATTGAAGGTATAAACTCATGTTATTTCTCCCATTAATGTAAGCTTGGTGTGAGTCATAGAACTCCTATTCATTCTCATTCATTACTTCCTGAACGTAGTTTATGAAATACGTTTGTAATTAGCTAGATTGTGAGGTTGTGTGAGCTATTATTATCATGTGTAGATCTAGTATGGGTTTAATAATATGAGAGCCTCATTTAAATATGGTGCATCACCTTGTTATATTTTTTAGGATCCTTATTCCCTTTTATAATCCTTTACTAAGTAGTATCAATTAGTTTAGGTGATCTATCAAGAATAAGTTAGCCTTCTTTGGAGGTTTAACCCTATTATAGGATACCCACAGCTTGGAGTTGTTCCCATATTATGATTGGGTGTTGAGGAGCCTAAATAAATCCTCTACAAGGGTGCAATCTCACATCACAACAAGAGGTAGTGGTGGTAGAGGAAGTAGATATAGATATAGAGGAACACGTGGATGTGGATATTATTACACCTTAATAGGTGTTATAGTTATAACTATATGCACAATAATGATGGAGACATTGACATATGTAGATGAGAGTGAAGGTATAGGAGGAGGTGGTGCCACAAGTAAATATAGTTGATCAGGGAGATCCTATTACATAGCCTTCATATAGTTGGTCTATAGAGAGATAAATTTAGAGTAGACCACGACATACTCATATTCTCTATCTTAGTTTTTTAGCACCTTGAAGGCATACTTCAGTGGAGGTACTTTGTTGGTGTATTGATGGTGAGATTATTATTGGTAGGTGTTTTGTGGTATGTTATGTATTTGGTATTTAAGTTGACGTGTGTGTGTGTGTGTGTGCACGTGTGTGTGTGTGTGTGTGTGTGTGTGTGTGTGTGTGTGTGTGTGTGTGTGTGTGTGTGTGTTTGTGTGTGTGTGTGTGTGTGTGTGTGTGTGTGTGTGTGTGTGTGTGTGTGTGTGTGTACGTGCGTGCATGCACGCGCACGCGTGCGTGTGCGCACGCGTGTTTTTCTACATGTTTTAAAGATATATATGTAGGATATAATGTATATTTTGTTTTATTTTGAAGATATATCTAAGGAGTTATGGTGGCCTCTAATAGTGTGAGCACCACATTATGATATTTTGGATGATGTGTTGTTGCATCATGACATGAATGATATGGTTGAGCCTATTATACCCTTTACCCCAACATATATGAGTTGGTTCTAATTGGTCAGTGAGGTATCTCAAGAGATGAAGAGACTATGAGAGATATTATAGTTACCATTAGGAGTGTTCTTGATATTTTGGTCTCCCAAGCCAAATGTCAACCCCTACAATAAATTTTTTTCATGAAAACCCCTCTAGGTTTGTACATGGTGTCTAAAACTTATCATTATATTATAAATGTATCTTAAAAGTATTTATCCTTGTTAAGAGTGTCATATATGTGTTAGAACTTGATTTAAAAAATCATCATATGTCATGGTTTCTTTGAGTCTTTGGGTGATGCATTAGTGGTCATGGTGATCCTTGAGTGAGTAGGAGATTTAAAAAATGCCTTTTGAGGTTTAGAGAGTGGTATTAAACCTCTTTGACAAAATTAAGGTCCTTTAGTAAAGGTTAAGGTAATTTGACAAGGTTAAGGATTCTAGTTCTTGTGTTTTTAGGCCTATTCTAAACCAATTCTTGTCAAAATACTTTTGTTAGAATGACATGGAAGATGTCCAACCTTATTTAGGTCATGATATGAAGTACAATGATGTGTTTAAAGATCATTATTCATGGTATAACTTTTGAATCCTATTTCAAACCTCAATTCACCCTCTAAACCATCAAACGATCCCCCAAACATGTTATATAGTCCAAATTACATTTAGGAAACCTTTATAAAAGGTAAATTATAGGTATTTAATTATTTATAAGGTCTTAAAAGGGTCCCATTTTCATCTTATAGTCATGACTAGGCATTTTATATCATAAAAGGTCCATTTTAGGGTAAAATTCACTTCCTACTCACCAAATGGGTCCCACACAGGGAAAATTTTGTCCCTTCATCTCCCCCCAACCATACCATGAGTTTTAAAATGATATTTGACTTTTTATTCCCCTCTCTCTACCCTCCAATGGCATCCCAAGGTTAGAAACCTTAAGAAATGTAGAAAAGAGAGATTTTTTAGGTGTTTTTGCAAGTTGTATGGACCTATATGGATATTTATTTATAGGGGAGGTTATAAGGTTTCATAATATTTAATGGAAGGAATTCCAATGGATTTGAATTTTAAAAGGATGCAAAACATGCCTATTTCTCTCTCTCCATCAAGCTCTTTGGTAGTTTAGATAAGCTTTCGAGTTTTTAGTCATTCTATATAGGAGAAAGAAAAATTAGATCTAATGATTTGGGAAAATAAAGGGGATATCTTCACCTTATCACTCATGTATTTTTTCTAAACATTCATTACCTATGTTTTATAAATAAATTCTAAAAATCTAGGAACTCAAATGATCTTCTTCATCTATGTAGGGGGATAAAGTGGCATTGGTTTTGGTGCATCCTTAAAGTGTTTTTGAAAATTAATGCTTGATGGTGATTGTATGAATCCTAATGGTATATCTCCATCACTATCCACCAATTCTTAACACATGTTAGGGTGTGGGAGCAATCAAATCTTCATGTTCCTTCCATTACAAACTATAAATAGAGTTTCTCATGTTACAAAGTCTTTGGTGAATAAAGTGGAGGTGTTTGATGGTGATTTGGATTTGATCATGGTTTATTTGATTATATTTAATCCTCCTCTACATTCTATAAACACTCACCTAAGCTATCATTAGGACAAACACCCACTTTCAAACCTGCTTCCATATGACTGTTGTGTATGTAATGTGAAATTACTACAAGTGTGAACATGTGTCTTTGGTAATGACTATGAGGAAGCATCAAGGTAGTTGCAACATGTTTTTTTATCCTATGTTCATATTATATGAATTTATTATTATGCTTCCCAATTCCCTACATTTAGAATCAACCCTTCATTTCAGCCTTGTATGCAAAAGATAAGTCCTCTCAATCACATTAGGCCTAAAATAGCACAAGTAAATGGAGGATTGTTAAGGTGAGATATAGGGAGATATTGAGGAACATAATAAGTAATAGGATTTTATGAAGGACATGGAATATGTATATCAGGGTTTAGATAGATATCAACCCTTCATGCTAGCTTTTAAAAAAGGTAGACTCTCATAATCATGATAGGCCACTTAAGGCAAGCTAAATAAAGGAGATAGACACTATTGATATGAGATGTTAAAAGTATTGAAAATACTTGAATAACAATATGGACATATGAAAAAATATGGAGATGAGATATTATGGTCCAATGTGATCAACACACCATCTCAACCATCTCAAATGGGAGCTCAGTAAGGGTTCTCATGTAAGAAAGGTAGTGGAAAGCAAGGTTTAGAGAAATAATGTTAGAGTGAGTAGGTTTTGAAGAATATTAAAGAGGTAAAAGGAGAAACAAGGTTCATTAACACATTGATATCATCTAAAGAGGTACTAAATCACCCCTAAATTGAATTATACATAGTCAAGAGGCCTATAAATAACACCTACATGTTGACTATTAGAATTATGACAGATTAGATGAATAAGTCATGTTGTCTCCAAGAGTATGGTAAGGATAAATAATGCCATGGATAAGATGATTTATGTTTTTAATTAGTAAAGAGTGGTCATGTAGGAAGACATATGACATCATATTTATAGTTAAAGGTACAAAACTACCACCTATAGCTATGCAAGGTCTTGGGTTATAGTATGAAATGTGATGGAGCATGATTGGTAAAAAGAGTTAAAAGGAGGTAATTATAGGTTTATATTTTTATATAAAATTTACCATCCTCCCTTGAGTGTTTGAATCATTGAATGAAATAAATATCTTGAAGGTTTTAAATCTCTTTTAGGCCTAAACTAGGTAGCTATAGACCTAATTATACAAGTGAAGGATATCTACAGGTATTAGAGTGTTAGTGGGGTTAGAGACATATTGGATGGAGGTTATAAGGTGTAATAGATGATTTCAAGTGATAATAACCTAGGTTCAACAAAGAAAGAGCTTAATGGCCTATTAGGTCTAAAATGGATATAAGTAAGCTTGTGCTTAAAGATTGGAGGCACTTGCACGTTTTAGTGGTTATTGTGTATGAAGATACCTAAGAGAGAAGTAAAGAATGAGAAATAGCAGTTTCATAGTGATGAGGAACTCAAATTATTGATGGAAATACTTATCACTTATACCTAAAACATAGTCAAGGTCCTAGTTACCACCCATAGGTAGGTCCTTTAGGAAATAAATTAAGTTTTAAACCTAACATGAAAATGATTTTTTAGAGATGTAACAAGGGATTGTACTTGATTTATGAATGTTCTCATTACTTCCATTTAATTATCTTAGCATTAGGAGGTAAGGAAAGGAACCAAGTGATCTAAATAGGCATGTTAAGCTTAAATAGGTATGTGCATGAATTAGAGACTTTCACTTATTTGGAGGTTGGTTAAAGTATGGAAACATATTAAAGGTAAAGTGAAAAAGTATAAAAAATGTTTCATGATGAAAATAAACTTAGGTATGGTAGAAAGAACACTAAACTTAGTCTCTAGGGGTTACATAAACATAATTTTTACAAACCTTAAGCATGACTATATAATGTATGATGATACCATATTTAGGATAATAATAGTCAAGAGGGTGTTTTCAACCCTTAAATCATGTTATGGGATTTTTAGACATCATAATCACTATAGTAAGAATAAAAGAAACTAGTTAATGTATCTATAACCTCTCATTAGAATTTTGAGCATGATAGTGGATAGTGACTTAGGAAAACCTACAAGTAGAATTGAAAGTGACTCAACTTCCCAAGTCACCAAATACTCACATTTCATATTTAAAGTGCCTCTATAAATTTTTACCAAATAACTAGTCTACAGAAACTAGTGAAGGTGGCCTACTCACCTAAATGGAGTATAATTGTAGAAGTATATCTTTGAGATAACATATATAATGATATAAACATGTATTTTATACTTTAAAAATTAATATTCACCTGATTTAAGGTTTATATTTAGGTCTCTAATCATCCATCAACACATAGTCAAACCACTAGACCTAGTGGCTTCGAAGGCCTACTTGGGTCAATAAGGAGAGATGAAATTTGGAATAGAAGGGATGTTCAGAGATAAATTCAATGTAATCATAACATTTTAATTAATGTATAATTGTTATTAGACACTTATCATAGACATTATAGGGGAATACGACATTTACCAAGCTTGGTCAACATGCTCAAAAGGAAGATAGGCTACTATATCCTTCATGGTGGCCTAATTGAATCTCTTTAATGCATTGTAACTATAATAAGAGGGGTAATTAAATATATAATGGCATGATAATTCTTTTAAAGATTTTAGACAAGTCTGACATAGCCTCTACCACTCCACCTCAATGCCTAAAGGGCCCATTTATGAACACCAACACATAAAAAGACATATGAAGGACTATTTTAACTACTTGTAACTAATGTCAGAGTGGTATATGGTAATTTATGGAATCTAAAATCACCTTAATTCCATTATACCTCTATTTCCTTACTCATTGTTCTATTTATTTAGGTCTTAAGGCCATTGTATGCATCTATCACCTGGGCATGAGGAAACTCTACCTAGATTTTCACCTTGTAACCTCTTAAGCTAATGGAAATAACTATTTTCAGACTCTTCAATACTAGTTTATTATTTTCTAATTTTTTTATATACACATGTGGTAGGTTTGTCTCCCTTGAAAAGTTTTAATCTCACCCATTTTCTAGTATATGGTATTATTCAAGTCACATAGTGTGTTTGAGTGATGAGTGGTTGAGTTTAGAGTGGAAGTTTGACTGGTAAGTTACTTGATCTATGACTTCCCATAATAAACCTCTTATTTTGACCAATTAGTGCAACCTATATGTGAAACACTTTTTCATAGGATTCTTTGGAGTTAGAAGATTCAGTCACTTGTCTTGCTTACTAGTGTTGGTTGAGGTCAATTTGAGTGGATAATCTATATTGGTGCATCACCACCCTTATATTAGGTTTATTTTATGCACTCTCTATCCATTTTCACCATAAAAAAATAGTTCTTAGTGAATTGACACAAATATATACACTAGGGGAGCTAGTCCCATAATCTAGAGGTCTATCCCAAACATAGGTCACCCACAACCTTGGTTTATTCCCATGTTTCCCCAATCTAGGAGATAGGATTGAATGATCTCTTCATAGCATGCAATTTGGAGAGAGAAAAATTATGCAATGCTTAATGGGACTAACTTTAATAATTAGATCATTCACTTGTAGCATCTTGGTCATCTTAAGTAGCTTCAATTGATCAGGTGGAAAATTTTGTAATCAAAATTTCATGAAATGGGTCATCATCTCAAAGTAATAATAGTTGATATTGATAGTTCACATTATTATTCATGTGTATTATGATGAGTAATGGTTATATATGGGGTATAAATCTACCATACACCTCCTTATAAGTATCTATATGATCCACACCAACCCCATTATGACCCCTATCAACCTTATATTGACCGTTGTCATACCTATAATGAGCCTCTTTACTTCCAAGATTACCATCCTCCTTTTGAGTCTTATTCACCTTCTTGATATCCCACCTATCCTTATGATCAATCTTGGTAGCCTCAAAATGTTTATAATTAGTCTACACATGTCTCAAAATTAAAATATTTAAAGCCTTAAGTAGACATTACTGGGATATGAAAAACACATGGTGGGATTGACACACATAAGAGTTATGGCCAAGAAATTCCTAGGCATATTATTGCGAAAATGAGATATTTTTTGTAGCAGGCCAAGAAAGAGTGGGAATTTATTATGAAAGGGAATCAATCTAATCCAACTAATGAGATGTTATATATATATGTGTGTTTTGGTTTCAATCATAGAATATAAACTAATAGTCCATGAGGAACAATAGATCCAATCTTACTATCCTCATGTGCCCCCTTCCATCTTACATCAATCCTCTTTTAATCATCCCACCCTTACTCAAAGGACTCAATAAAATAGATGCCAAGACATTACAAGTCAATCATAATTATTTTCAACCTTTCCTACTTGGAGTTCTTTTTAAGAGAGATTACAAAATAATGAATAAGTATGTGCTGAGAAGATTAGTCAGCATGAGGAAATCTCAGATCAGATGACACTATTTTTAAGACCACCTTGATAAATAGATTAAATTTGAAAACAAACATTTATTTTAGTCATTGAAATCAATATAAGTAATGTAATTCTAATTTAAGATACCCTCATTCATGCCCAAGGTTGCAATATATGCAAAAGATGAAGTCCCAAAATCTTAGTTTCCAATTTTAAAGTAAGTAGTGAAGTCAGAAGGAAAAGAAGATGAGTCAAACATAATCCAAGGTGTTGAGGTGAAATGAAAATTGGAAACCACTCATCTACCACCACTCCTTTCTCAAGAAAATAATTCATTCCCATCATGGAGGTTCATTCAATACAATGTTTATAATAAAGATGAAGTGATGGTCATCAAAGATGAGCATCTAATTGAGGATAATAAAGCATCTATAACACCATTGGATTTTACTTCTATTATTAAAATATTTAAAGGATATTCCATGACACTCCTTAAGAATGAGCCTATTATTTTTTAGACAAATGAAGAAGATCTAGCTATAGTGATATATGATGAAGGTGACCTAAGTGAGCAAGAAGAATAAATCACCATTGGGACACCCATTGACAAGGATAGGTATGAATCAGTCTTACATAATGAAAAAGAGGGTGAGATTATAAAATTTTCTTGGATGCAAGGTTAGTCACAAGAATAATATATTTAAATTTCACAAATAGATGATGTTTTCCAAGATCTCCTTGATGACATGACAACCACTCTTTATCATGATAATCTTAAAGAGTGGGAAAGTGAAACATCTATTCAAGTTATAATAGATGCAAGGTAAGGAGATGACCTCCAAGGGTATTAAAAAAATAAATAAAAGGTATGTGTTTAAGAATATTCTAGTTTCATTTAAGACAAAATACCCCTTCCTTGTTTCCAATATGAGTTTGTTGATGAACATGAGATCCCAATAGTTAATGAGAGTTTAAAATGTGATCATCATTACATGGAATGCGAAGAATGTGATAAGGATATTTGAAAATAGTAAATAAATATTTATAATGAGCCTGAGGCCCTTAAAATACTTACACATCCTATATATCATATTGATTATGATTTAGCTAGTGACCCTATCAAGCTTCATTCACAAGAGGAACAAATTCAAAATGTTGAAAAAAAGGTTGAAGTGTTTGTTGAAATAGTGTTTAAGGTTGAGAAAAGTAAAGATAATATACCATTTAATTTGCCTCATGAGTATCAATATGTCCACCATGAAGGTCTTTACAAATCACCATCTCATATGGATTAGAATCAAGGCACAAACTAAGGCACACTAGCTGAGTTTTCAAGAGGATCATTGTATGTGAACATGGAAAATCAGGACCAACCCATGAATAAGGTAGAATTATAATTGTTCATGAAAAATAGATAGATATGGAATTAATATAATTTTGTGTTATAATATTAAAACTAAACCATGAACCTAAAGATAGATCAAGAGGGTCCAATTGCTCTCCTAAGAGGCTATCAAGATAACACTATCTCTAGATTCAAATATAAGTCCTCATGCAGTGAACAATTATTGATTGAAATATAATCATTATATGTCAATATGAACTCATAAATCCAACTTGATCAAAGGACCTTCACGTTTTATCCTAGAGGAGAAAGGAGGTGTGTTCAAATTAGTTATTCATAGTAGTTTTCATCTTGTTTAATTAAGTGGTCAACACAAGTTTATTGTGTTTACTTAGTTTATTTATTTTCTTCTCTTGTTGTTTTCCTTAGGTGTTAGGTGTGGTATCTTTTATTATTATTTCCTCATGTGTCATCATTGTTTTAGCCTTAATAGGCGTTATGAGGTGTTAATATCTTTGGTAGTCTAAGAATATGGTCATCCAAGCCATGATGTCATGTTTGAGTGTTGTCATTGTTATGAAGAGTAAGTGGGTTCTCTTCACCGATTTAGACACCTAAATCTATCCACAAATGGTTTCTTATCTAAATTTATACCAATTATTACCAACCATTGACCATTTAGGTTAAAAATTTCTAACTATCTCAAATTTGGCTTTATAACCATTCAATAAATCAATTTGGCCTATTAATCAATTAAATTGAACAAATACACGATCAATTAATTCAAAATAATTCAAAAATATCAAAAAGCATAAAAGGGTTAATTATCACCAAATACTTAATCAAATCCTAATTGAATTCATCCATTATCAATTAAATCAATTATAAAAAATGAAAATTCAAATATCAAGAGCATCTTAAAAGCTAATCATTATCTTTTGTGAGTTATCACTTTTAGAAATATCAAAGAGTATCCTAGGAATATGCAAAAAACACTCAACCAAGGTTAATAAAATTAACCAAGTTTCTAATTTAACCTATTCCTTGTGATTTTGAATCCTATAAATGCAATCCTAGAGCTCTTCATTTATAGAGTTTGAAATGTAATAGAGTTATAATGTTAGAGTTGATCCATCAAGCATTTACATAGTATTATAATGCCAAAATAAAGCCAAGATAATCCAATCATGATTTAAGTAGGAGATGGATATAGCCAATACCCATTTATTAAGACATTTTGAGCACAATTTGAGCAATCCAATGAACAAATCATTTCGAGCTCTCACAGAAGGTAAATATTGTTGTTATTTGCATTTTAGTTAGGTTTTTAATTATTATTTGTTCATTAAGCTCCCCATAAGATATAGGCCTAGATATTTTAGTATGTTAGAATTTTTTATTCATGGTTGTATGGACTAAAACTTAATCTAACCTCCTCTCTTTGTCAAATTTCTTTATCACAAATGGTATGCTTGATGGGACATGATGGTGTACCCCACATATTTGAATAAAATGACTACTAAAATAACTCTTATTTTTAATAATTTTAATATATATATATATATATATATATATTAAAAAAAAAATCTTAACATTATCATTCTAATTCTCTCAAAATTTCATTAAAATATGATTTTTATTTTAGAAGTTACGACTCTTTTAGTGACTGTCACTTTCTATTTTCTATTTTTTGAGTAAAATTGGTTAGTATAAAGATAATAACTTTCATTTATTTATTTTTTTGACCTAAAATTTTTCATATAAGTCTTAATTGGAGTGATTGATAAAATTTAAATATTTTAATGACAAAATAATACATATTTTAATAGTTATAGTTAAAATACTAACTACATGTTTTTATGTTTTGTGTTCGGTTTTATTTGTTTTAACCTTGTAACTTGTGGTTCGCATGTTTCATAGTTTTTTTTTTTTTTGATATTTATTTATATTTTTATTGAGATTTTTTATAACCATTTACTAACCTAATGTTTTTATCTTTTGTGGTTGTACCTTCGGGTTGATAGGTCATCCAAACCTAAAAGCATACTTTTCAAGTTTACTTGTTTCATTTGAAAAAGTGCTTCTAATTAGGGGGCTATAATTTAAAATTTGTAGGTTAAAGTGTTTATTTGAAGAAAATTTTGAATATTTTTGACTAATAACATATCTAATTATGGTTTTTTTAAATAATTAGTCAAATTTCAAACATTTCAATTTGGATCTAAAATGAACTTGCTAACTCTTACACATTTGTACTTAAGTGCTTAAAATGATCATGATTTTTTTCTTAGTTTATGTTTATGAAAGTTATTTTAAATTATTTATTAAAAATAATACAAACATTTCAATTTGTGCATATAAAATAACCTAATCAAGTCTAAAATTATTTCAAACTTACATCATCTTTTGGTTATATAAAAAGAATTTAGTTCATTTTTTATGTCTTAGATGCTTTTTCAAGTTTTTACAAGTTTATAATCAAATGAAAGGGGCCAAAATTCACAACACATTTAATTTTGGTTCTTTAAAATGAATAACATCATATTATTTTACATGTTTTTTTGATCAAGTTCATTTTTATGTAAGTTGTTTACTGATTATTTGCTTAGCAAAAAGGAAGGTGTGCATGTATGATCTACCCCCATCCCTTATAAGTAACTTGTGGGATCAAAAACAAAATCTTAATTTCAAATTGCCTTAGTATAAAGTCATAAAATATATGTTTTTAAGGCTCTCCCCAAGACCCACATAGCTTAACAAAAATTAAGTTGTGCGTGTATGCTCTTCCCCCATCTTTTACTTACTTTTTGTTTCATCGCATCTTGGCTTGTGAGAGGGACTTCATTACCTCCCATAGGTTATATAGGAAATATTTGACATGGTTATTCATCTCCTATAATTATCTTAAACCTCTCTCCATTGGGGGGGGGGGGTATACAAATTTGGATCTCCTCACTAGGATGATGGTTTGAGCAGTTAAACCATCTTTGTTAGTAGAGGTTAAGCCCAAGATGTTTGTACATGTTGGACATCACACTACACTAAGCAAGTGATAGATGTAGTGGTTGTAAAAATCACAAGACCTTTTTAAAAAAATCCATATTATGTGGAACCAAATAACATGTGATTATATTATATGTTTATGTGAAATTATTATGAATTTGATTCATCTAAACATTTGAAAATTAATTAGTTTTAGTCAAACCCATTTTGCCACACTCTTGATATAATTTAAGGTGATTTACTTAATTGTATTTTCTAATTTTATTTCTTAGTTTTTTTGAGACTAAAACTAATATGTTTATTTATAAACCATGTCAAAAAAAATTGTTTATACATGATTCCCTTGTCAAGGAGGTGTTATGCTAGCTTTTTTACACCACACTTGTACCTTACAATTTTTGATAAACTTGTTTGTGTGTGTTTGTCAATTGACTAATATAAGTACCATCATGCTACCTAAATTAGATACATTTATCACAATATTAGTGAATTCTTACACCATTACATTGCTCAAATTTTTTCAAATAGTGTTTACCTTGTATCAAAAGCCATTGTTTCAAACCATTTTATGTGTGCCATTTGGATCCTTATCTTGAGATGTTATGCCATCCAATATTGTCTAGTTTATTTGATCGATCAAAGTCTAGTTTTCAAAATTGAGATTTTAATTAACCTTGCTAAGTTCACATTCAAACATTGATTTATTTTTGTTTAAGCCTCACTTCACAAGGGTCAATGCATAAATATTTCTCTTTTGGGTTATATAACTTCAGTTAATTGATTACCCATTTTTGAAAATTATTGCTTATTTGTTAAAAGAACCTTGTTTCCATTGATTCTTTGTTCAAAGAGCCTATCTTCATCATTGTTTGTGCCTTTATTTAGGAACATATAGTATTTTCTCTAGGAGCCTTTTGCCTTATGTATTATACTTGTAGAGAGGATTACAAAGAAATTTAGTCAAACATTAGTCAAGAAATCATGAAAATGCATTAAAGACATAACAAAAATTAGCCTATCTATTCATGTAGCATTTGATAATTATAATGAAATACATATGAAAGAAAAAAACAAACCTATACCTTCCCAAGTGAATCTACCATCTAAGGTCAGCTCATAAACATGTTCTCCCCTTGATCAAGAGCTCTTGTCTTTGTCAACAGTGGTGGGCAAAATCCTCCAATGTCTCAAGAATTCTTTGCATAACCTAGGTTCAAAGTAGATGAAATATCTAATGTAGCCTACCAAATGAATCTTTCTAATGAAACATAATGATCAACACAAAGGATTGTGTAAATAATTTAGCATTATAAAATTGCAGAAATAAAGCTTAAAAATGATGTTCATGGCCTCTCTATTTATATATTTTCAAAGTGGTTCATGATCAACCATGACTTTCCATATCAATATTGAAATGTGTGGCTATGGATTAATCTAATATTTAGAATTAAATCCATAAATATACTCATCATGATTTGGAAATAAGGGGAATTAATGAGGCATAGGAGGCATAAGAGACCCATAAAATTGATATTTTATACATTTATGGCTTATGGACACCACCCCATAGATGATGTCACTAGGTGATGCGAATATTAAGAATCAATTTTCAATATTGAGATATTAAATAAGCTCCATGGAATTTTTACTTAATCTCTTAATTTTGATCAATTAGATTAAATAAGGTTAATAAATTTTAGTGAAATTTTTTTAAAATTGGCCCTCAATTAATCAAAATGGTTAGAAATTCATATTAATGGGTCATAATTTGACTAAAAAAGAATTAGATGGTGATGTTAGATGTGTTGGAATAGTATTCCCATTTAGGATGTTACCAACACAAAGTAATATTGGTACATGGCATGTTTTAATGAATTAGAAGAAAAGAGTGGTCTAAAGCACAAAAATGTGAAATCATTATTTTGAATCAAAATGAATTGATCAAAGTTAGGTATCTCATAAAACACATTGCCCCATTTAGGGATACTTTGACTTAAATCAACACTTGTAAATGATAAGTTTGAACCATTTAGGGTGTTTTAGTGATTTTGATCTAAAATGTACATTTGAGTGAAATTCAAGTAAGATTGATAATTTCAACATAAATGGTGTTAGGAATTGGATGTATACATTTTACCCCTATTTAAGAAGGCATAGTGAGACATTCAGGTGAAGCAACATCTTTTCAAAGAAAAGAGTTGTCAAGAAGAAATTATAAATGACCCATGATTACCCCTTGAGAGGACATACTAGAATTAAAGAGAAGGATGGGATCTTGAAAAGAAAGGGAAAGTGAGAGATTAACCCATGGAATAAATCACATCCAAATAAGCTAATGCTTGCACACGTGGTTACCACCAATGATCAAAATATAATTAGAGCTATAATGGACCCCAAATATGGGGTAATGGAAATGATTCAATATATAAATGTAAGGGACACACTTGAATAAACTCAATTTGAGAGTGTAAGTTGCATACTTATGGCATTGATAAATCCCAAGACAAGTTACACACTAAAATATTTCCATCATGGGCATTAGTGTGGAGATCTTGGAATTATAGGAAAAGGAGAATGTGGTATCCAAAGATAAGATAATAAGAAGTGCCCCACTAGGGCATATTTGATCATAATGAAGCAGTTGTTCCCTAATAGGGATAATTTTGATCATTGATAAAAATAAATAATGGATTTCCCTTGTAGGTCTAATTTGATTCTAACATTGTTCATATGTTTTAATCCAACATGGGTTATTTTCAATAAAAATAGATCAAGGAAATAACATATTGCATAGATTAGAAAGATCAGGTGAAAACATACATGTGATGGTAGAATGGCCTGAAAAGCTATAAGAAACCAAACATATGAGAATGTATAAAGTGATGAAAGAGATGAAAATAAGAATGAAGATGGCTGAGCTAACTCTAAATGTGTTATATAAGTGGATGTTATCTACATAGTTCCATGGACTCATGTTTCAACATGAACATCAGGCCAATGTAGTTCACCCAAGTTTGGGAGAGAATGAAATGAGGGATGATGAAAACTAACCAAATAATGATGAGATTCGTGATGTATGTGAAGAGATGCATGTATTATCATAGAGTAAAGTGCTAAAATTCATGTTACCTAGTTGCCTATTTTCATACCATGATCCTAGATTATGCATAGTGTTCTTAAGAATTATTCATCAGAGTGGTGTTGACATTAAGACTTTAAAACTTGAGTGCAAAGTGATTGTTATAGAAAAAAAAATTAGGAATCATAAGTATGAAAAACATAGAATGACATAATATTCCAATTACATTTATCCAGTTCAAATGTGAATACATATAACTAAGGATAATGGTAAACCAATGACCAAAACCAAAGTTACAACTGTTTACATTTAAACAAAAAATTAAAGACAAAAAAAGATAAACATAAATGAACCTAACTTAAAATCAAGATATGATCGATCAAGACTTAAGTAGGAATAATAATGAAAATAAAGAACATCTTAACAACATGAGAGCAATATATAAATAATCAAGATCCATGTGGACCATCAAGACATTCATGAACACAAAAGAAAAAAGCAAAAACATACAAGGAAACACAAGACCAAGATGAGATAAGAAATAATAAAAAGAGAAAAGGAGAAGAAATAAAAGGATAGGTGTGAAAGAAAAATAAAACAACAAAAAAACACATCAAATCACCAAGAAAACTCAAATAAACAAACATAAACAAAAACCAAGTTAGTGCAGTTTAAATATAATTATTCATGCATGTGTGGTAGAGGCATTGCTTTCCAGCACAACATAACAAATAAAAATGACACAAAATGTATTCCCTGATTAAAGAGGAAAATGGAAAAATAAATGGGGGAAGAGAAGAAAAAGGAAGGGGTTGACAAAGCTGACTCCAGATGTATAAGATAAGTGGACATTTCCTACATAGTTCCTTGGACACATTTTCTAACATTAAATTTAGGCAAAATGTAGTCCTTCCAAGAAGTGGAATAGAAGACATGATGATGACCAGGAACATATGATTAATTTTTTAGAATAAAAGGGAAGACTTGCCAAATGAGATTGGTCTTACAAAATGGCAAGGTGGTGGGATGATATAAAATAATCTTGCAAAATAATAAGTACATGAAATAAGCTAACTTACATAGTAGAAATTCAATAGAATAAAATGTTTGAAAAATGGTAAGAGAGTGAAAACTTAAAATGATCATAATATGGTGAGAACATATGACTAGAGGGATTGAGTTGACTTTAACATGAATCAAACATAACCCACATAACCACATAATAATCCTAAGTCATGGTGATTCTACTTACACAAAAGGCATTAAAAAAATGACCAAGTCATAACAAGTTTGAAAATAAAGGTGAATGACAAGATAAATGATAATAGCCATGCCCAGATGATGCAACAATGCATGTTAAAAAGGCATTGTACCTAATTTTCCCATAGGCAATTATAATTAGGAAACAACATCATAATTTTGATTTGTCCAAAGGTAGTTATAATTAAGGGTACCAAAATAATACTAATTTACCCATAAGTGGCTATAGTTAGTGATACCAAATAAGATGATAGATGAAATATGACTTACTAGATAAAATATCACACTACTACCATAGACTATCATTCTACACAGAATTCTAAAATTGTTGAAATTGGATCAGAATCCCCCCATAAAAAGTGTAAGATGAACGAAATTAACCAAGATCAAAATGAGATCTATAAGATGAATAAATACAAGTTTAGGTCAATAATAAATCAATGGTATAAAGAAAATGATCAAAATAAAATTAGCTACAGTGGAAACAAATTTTCCCCAAAGCGATGATTGGCTTAGATTGTTCACAATATGGTAAGAGCATGGAAAAGAGGTTATCGAGCTAACCTCAATAAAAAATGAGCATTGCCTACATATTCCTAAAGGACATCAAGTAAATGTAGTTCATATAACATGGTGAATGGAAAAAAATGGTATAATAATGCCTAAAAGGGGTCTATAGGGTTTCCCCCAAGAGATGAGGCATGGTAATGCCAAATGGTAATTTAAAAAGTGAAAAATGGTTATGTTACTCTTTTTAATAGGGAGATGCACGTCCTAGTCAATATGTGAGATAAAAAAAATGATTAGTTATAAAAATTCTATCCAATACCCTTTTATAAAAGTTACTCTATCAAGAACTTGTTGTTGATGTAGAACTCAATAATTTGTTCATGATCTTTGTTGATTATTGATTTTGATTCCTTCAAACATTGAGACAAGATATTTTTATAGCTTTTATAAAGGAAAGTGCTACCATTGATGGTAAATAATGTTAGGATAAATGATATAAGTGGGTAAGGAATAGGTTGATGATAATGGAATGTATAATGAATGGGAAACAAATGAATATCAGAACTTTCAATCACATGTAATGTTGTTAATGCAAGAATCAACACAATTTTGGCTGTAGTGGGGCCAAAGACCTCTAAAGATGCTCTCAATATGACCACCATATTATTTTTTTGTTTAATCTTAAGAATAAATACCATCTAATTATGCTATATATTGGAAGCTATTTTGATTTGATCTTGAATAATTTCTTTAGTAAACAATGAATAACTTTTGTGATCAGCTATTGGCATGTCATTGAGGTTTTCACCAATGAATTTTTTTTGATCATCCCATAGTGCCTCTGAGAAGATTTCATGAAGAGATGACAACATTTGAATCTAATTTTCTTCTATCACCTCTAAAAAGGTTTCACTAAAAGATTATGAGTTTGATCTTTGATTATCCCTTAACACCTTTGAAAAGGTTTCACTAAGAGATTTTTCTTCTTCTAAATGAATGTGGTCTTGGCCCCTTGATATTATTCAAATGGTATGTTTCCATGGATCTAGTTCATCAAAGTGTGATTTTATCAGTCTCAAGTGACATTTTTGGGAGGTGTAAATTTAATATAATGGCTATGTTAGGTGGTAATAATGGAATGATTAATAACAACACAATCCTTGTAGAAGATACTATGATAGCTTGTGTTGATGCTAAAGTAATCATCCTCAAAAACCATATAAGGATAATAATTATATTCAAATTGATCTGAAAGATAATTATAACCAATGTAATAATAACCATAACTATAATCTATTTATAAATCTAATTCTGAAGTAAGGGACTCTGAATCTGATGTTACAACTGATGTTTATTTTGTTTCTGATGCTAAATTTGATGTCAATTTAAAAATAGAACCTGACTCTAATTCTAATTTTTCATTTGATGGGATTATTTATTTAATGTTTTATTTAATGCTAAATGTTTGACAAGTAATGGCCTATGATGGCATAATGGGCTCAATAAAAAATTGATTCATCTTGGAAGGGTTCAACATAGACTAGCTCATCTAATTGAAGCTATTCAAAGAGAAGGAACCACTAAAGGTAAATCTCAACAAAATCATGTATATCAAAGTGACACTCCTTGATTTATGGAAAAAGATCAAGAGATAACTCTAACGAGGTTGGCTTATCAAGGAGATGAGGCTCTTTAAAAATAGGTAAAATATGAGTAGGTAACTTATCACAAGTTGACTTATCACAAATGGATGTTTCAATAATAACATTTTAGTTTTGGTTCATAATTGGTTGTAAAATATCAACTTTAAATATATTATGATTCTCATAAGATGGTTATTGAAGAGGTAATGGTTCATTTTGTGGCTTAATGTTTGATACAAAATTTCTAAAGTGGGTAACCTTTATTTTAGTGGGAATAATGATTTTTGGTTCAATAATGGACTCTCCAAAAACTAGATTATTGAATAAGGGATAAAAAATAATTGGCTCATCAAATGGATGTTATTCAAAAATATGTTCATCAAAAATTGGTGATGGGCCAATAATGGTAATGACTAGATGCTTCATAGTTTGGTTGCTTATAAAAACCAAAGGAGGAGGTCCTAAAATGGTAACCTTCACACTAGTTTGATTATGTAGCTTGATTTCTCACATGAGCTTGTTTTTGGAGCTTGATTTTTCATGCATGAAAATCAAAGGAGATGGAGGACATCCTAAAATGGTAACCTTCATGTGTTGTGGATCCTACTTCCTCTCAGAAGCTAGAGGATAATATCCCAAAATGGTAATAATAGGATGTTTCTTAGTTTGGTTTCTTATAAAAACTAAAGGAGGAGGTATTAAAATGGTAACCTTCACACGTTATAGAGCTTGCTTACTCATACAAGCTGAAGGGGAAGGATGAGGATGGTGTATGACAACCAACATAGATGCAGCTCATTTTCAATAGATAGGCATAAAGAGAGAAAAATACTCAAATAAGATGGAGTGATTATGTTCATCATAAAAATGCTCTAAATTATAACTAGGGCCATAAGAAACTCTATTGTAAGTGTACCTTAGTTTCATTGTTTAAAAAGAGTGTTCTCAATGTTTGGTAAGATTTGGACAATGTTTTGCAAACATTTAAACAAGATATGAATTTTGATTCTTTTTCAAATATATGACTAAGGTAACAAAGATACTATAAAAAGGAGGGTGGCTTGGAACCATACATAATTATAAGATTTGGTTCACAAATTTAATAAAATTTTGGTAAATTCAAAATCATATATATTGGAAGAGGATGTGATAACTCAAAAATCCAAGGTGAAAACTAGTACACCAAAGCCTAAATTTTTATGATATGTCAATACCATAAAATCTAGTTCAAATTTGATGAGTTGATAATATAAATTAGAATAAATACCTTCATATTATTAAGGAGACAATGCAAACCAAGAAACTCATGATGTGGAAAAATGCAAGAATTCCTAAGTATAAAGCTGAAACCAAATGGGTGGCACAACACTACCACATGGTTATAGGGGTATTATAAAATATGTTCTAGGACTTAAAGTGGGAGTGATGCACAAGATTATTTAAGTCCACCAAGATGATAAGGTTATGATGAGTCTATAAATTACCCTTAATTCAAAAAATATAAAATTGAACCTAATTTAAAATAAGTTTAATATGTAAATGGCAAACCCAATTTAACACATCAATCCTTAGAACTTAGGAAGGTTCAAATTTGAATGTTAATTATCAATGATGGATTTAAGATAATTTGGAAAATTATTTAGACTCAAATGGGTAGCATAACTTCACCAATTAGACCAATGATGACACAATGTTTATGATGACAAATTTGGACAAGAAAAAGATTGATTTTTTCTTGGACAGTGTAACACCTCCTTATTTAATAAATTTGGGGATAATATGTTTTGGTTTATGACATTTATGTTAACAAGTAGTTTTGACCTAAAATAAGACCAAGTATTCTAAGATAAATATAAATCAACTAACTAATCATCTTAAGTCCTAAACTGACAAGGTATGGAAAAGTGGGGTTAACTAAACTAATTATATTTTGAATATTCTAGATGGATCAATTGTATAGGACTTTCACGTCCAATGTGACAAAATAATATCACGTCATTTGGGTCCATGATGATTGATTTGTTGCAAAAGGCTCTTACCCTTTTTTCAACCACTACATCTATTTCTCACTCAGTGTAGTGCAATGTCCTATGTACTAATAGATATTAAGATTAGCCCTAGTATTAAGAGGTGGTTCAATTGATCAAACCTTTGATCTTATTAGGGTGATCCCAATTTATATACCCCCCATGGAAAGGGGTTGAATACAATGTTAGGATATTAATTATTTGGTTAAGGCTTCCCTAAAGAACTCATGGGAGGTAATGAAGTCTCCCTCACAAGCCAAGATACATGAAATAAATAACACAATAGAGAGACTTTATGGTCACTTCAAGATCACTTGATACTATTGTGAGTTTTTAGGGAGGGATTTAAACAATGTTATATCTATGCTTGGACTAGGCTCAAAGTGTGATGAGATGGTGCTTTTGATCCCAAAATATCCCTAAAGGGGATGTATGGGAGAGCATACATGCACGTATATTTTCACTAAAACACACAATCAACAAATAAGTTTATAAATTATTGAAGTGAGGTTAATTTCATTACACCAAATTGAAAGTGTTTGATTAGATTAGTTATTAACCCCTTAGATTTAATATGCACAAATGGAAATAATTTCAAACCACCTAAAAATAAGTTGGTGCTTTTGATCCCAAAAGTTACCTAAAGGGGATAGATGGGAGAGCATACACACATAAATACCTAATTATTAAAACAAGTTTAAACTAAATAAATAATGAAAACAAATTGTAAAAAATTTGAAGTGTATTTAATTTTATAGCACTAAATGAAATGTGGTGGTGTTATTTTATCCCCTTGGTTTTAAGTTGTAAACTTTTATATAACAATTAAAACATTCAACATAAACATGGAAATTTTCCTCTTTAAACCCAAAGTGAAAATGTCTAATTCTTTTTAGAACATCCAAAAAGAAGTGTGAAAGTAATAATTAAGCTTGTTTTATCACTTTTTTAAATAAATTCTACAATAAAATGGTCAACACTTATTTTAGCTTAGAAGCATTTTTCTAAGTGAAACAAATAACCTTATAAATTTAGCTCTCAAATTAGGTTGGGTTACAAAACTAAATCGAGTTGCCATCTAAGTTGGGTTGACAACCAAGTCAAGTTGGCAATAACTTTGAAAATTGATATCTTAAGTTGGGTTAGGATGGCAATCAAGTTAGTTTGGTAGGTGAGTTAGGTTGGCAACCAAGTTAGGTTAGTAGATGAGTTAGGTTGGCAACTAAGTTGGGTTGGTAGTCAAGTTAGGTTGGTAGTAGAGTCAGGTTGGAAATAACTTTGGAAATTAAGCTCTTAGGTTGGCAACCAAGTCAAGTTGGTATCCTAATTAGGTTGGCAACTGAGTTAGGCTAGTAGCTAAGTTAGGTTACATAGTCAAGTTGGGTTACATAGTCTCGAGAAAATAATTGTGACTTACAAAAAAAGGATTTTTGCTCAAATTTTCACCTTCTTTTTTGTCACACTCGAAGATCCTGTAAAGAAGTGGTTAGTAGGTTATTTTTAGATGCTTATTAATCTAATTCATGGGGTATGATCCCAATTAGAATGAAAAAATTTAGAGAGGATTACAATTATAATTAGTCAATAAATCATTAAAAATACATTAAAGACATAACAAAACTTATCCTATGTATTCATGTAGGGTTTATTAATGACAATGAATGACATATGAAAGAAATCAAGAAATATATGCCTTCCCAAGTGAATCCACCATCCAATATTATCTTATAAACATGTCCACCCCTTGATCAAGATCTCTTATCTTTGTCAATAGTGGTGGCCTAACTCCTCCAATGCCTCATGAATTCTTTACATAACCTAGGCTCAAATTAGATGAAATCCCTAATCTAGCCTATGAAATGAAGCTTACTAATGAAACATGATGATAAACAAAAAGGGTTGTGGAGAAAATTTAGCATTATAACATTGCACAAATCAATCTTAAAATGATGTTCATGGCCTCTCTATTTATATATTTTCAAATTGGTTCAGGATCAACCATGACCATCCATATCAAGATTGAGATGTGTGGCCATGGATTAATCTAATATTTAGAATTAATTCCATAAATATATTCATCATTATTTGGTAATAAGGGGAATTAATTAGTCATGGGAGTCATTAATGAAGCATGGGAGACCCATAATCCTCATATTTTATGCATTTATGGCTTATGGATACCACCCCATAGATGATGTCACTAGGTGATGCCAATATTAAGAATCAATTTCGAATATTGAGATATTCAATAAGTTGCATGGAATTCTTACTTAATATATTAATTTGGATTAATTATCTTAAAAATTTCTAATCAAGTTTAGTGAAATTATTTGGAAATTAGCCCTAAATTAATCAAAATGGTTAAAAAGTCATATTACTAGGTCATAATTTGACTCGAGAAGAATTAGAAGGTGATGTTAGATGAATTGGAATCATAATCCCATTTAGTATGTTGCTAATACAAAATAACAATGGTACATGATGTCTAATAATGAATTAGAATAAAAGAGTGATCCAGAGCATAAAAAGGTGAAATCATCATTTTGGCTCAAAATGAATTGATCAACGTTAGGTATCTCATAAAATGCCTTGCCCCATTTAGGGATACTTTGACCTGAATTGGCACTTTTAAATGACAGATTTGAACTATTTAAGTTATTTTAGTGATTTTAAACTAAAATGTGCATTTGATTTCAATTCAAATAAGATTGATAATTTCAACACAATAGGTGTTAGGAATTGGATATCTGCAATATAAATTAATCATGTTTATGTTTGATTCCTTATGTCATGTCTATGTCAAAGTTGTTTTAAAAAAAATAGACTAAATCAAATCACATCATGTTTTTGTTTCAAGCTTATCTTTTAATTCTATTTGGCCAAAATTCCTAGCACAACCTATTTGAGCCTAGCTTTTAACTACACTTTTAGATGAAAGACCTAGTGAATCTTTTCCTTTTCTTAGTTTAGACCTTGTTTGAAACACTTTGGACTAGACCTTTGGCATGCCAATTTCTATTTAAATTCTTGAAATTTTTTATGTATGACATTTGAGGTTAAACATTTGATTTTAGACTATTTTATGCTAAGTCTTAACATAAACCATTTTGGAGATACAACTCTATGATCAAATCATTGTTTGGAGATATAGCTCCACCCTTTTTTACCAAGTTAGACCAAGTTTCAATCATTTGTCCTTTGGACATAGTGTTTTGGATTTTATATAAATCTAAGCCTTTTTATTTTTAGATATTTCTTCATTGATGTGGATATGTCTATCTACACTTATGGTGGAGTCACGTATAATCCAAATTATGATAAAATGGAAGCATAAAATGGCTTTGATCTTTATGTCTTTATTCAAGACCCCTTTGATGATAACATGGTTTGTGAGATATAATTTTATCCACATTACATAAATCAAATCAAGGACCAAATTCAAGACCTCAATTGGGATGATATGCTTGGTGAGGTGAAACTGGGTACATACCTCTACACTGATAATTTTATTTGGGAGATGGATCCATACCCTTATTATAATAATCAATACATGGAAAAAAGGCAAGGAATGGATTACAATCTAACTCAAGACCTTGACTGGGATGATATGGTTTATGAAGAGGACTTGGATGCTTTGGCTTATGTAAACAATAAAGTCCCAAGATGTCTTAGACTTATCCTTCTAGGACCTCATCCTTTGGCTTGTGTAGGATATCAAGCTCAAAAATTCCCTACCATTTCTATTCTAAGAACTCATACTTTGGCTTTTGTGAACAATCAAGATCTATAGTGCCCACCCATTATCCAACCACTGACAATTATTCATCTAATTCCTATCATTCTCCACTTTAAAAAACCCTAACCAATCCAATCCAAATCCCAACCAATCCTATCCATACCTCAACCAATCTAATTAGTGCCTATATAACCAAGCCAATCATTTGAGGACTAAGATGTGATCAAAACTAGTATTTTTAAACTCATTAGAAACCAAGGCCAAGAGAACCAACTGATCCAAGATGTTTTTATTAAACCAAGCATCTATGATAAGTTAACCTATGATGAATCACCTTTCAATCTTATACCTATTATCAAGGAGTCTCATTCTGATGAGCCAATCTTTATCGAGTCACTTCTTAATAATTATAAATGCCTTTGGGAAAATTATTACCTTGGCCATATGCCTACTTTTCAAAAGCCTCCCTTTGATAAGCTAGTCTTTGAAGAGTTATTTCTTAACCTTTTTCCCATTATTGTGGAGTCTCACTTTAATAAACCAATCTCTAAGGATCCCATTATGCCATCATAGGCCATTACTTGTCTAAAACCAAACATTCAACAAAACATCATTATAGTAGCATCCATATTAGATGATGAATCAACAATGGAGTCAGGTTAAATTTTTGAACTGATATCAAATTTAACATCAAAATTAGAATCAACATCAGTCTCAACATCTGGGTCTTTTTTTTCTTTTTGTTTTGGTCCTTTTTGTTGGATGTTTTAACTGGTTCCATAATTTGTTCCTTTGTTTTCTTAACGTATTTGAGTTTTCAGGTCTCTATAAAACCTAGGGTCTTTCCTCTTACTATCTTGTTTTATGGTTTCAGGTCCCTGTAAAACCTATTTTTGATGCTACTCTACAGTAGGCGATAGGTTTGTTTTTCCTGTGGTTTGTTATTGTTATATCCTTCTTCCTTTGTTTTAGGGTTTTGGGGTCCCTTCAAAACCTATTTTTACCTTAATCTAAAACATAAGTCTCAACATCAGATTTAGAGTCCCTTGTGTTAGAATTATATTTAAAAATAGAATACATTTGTGAGTATTATAATATTGGTTATACATTCCTAGTAGATCAATATGAACACATTTTTTATCCTTCCATAGTTTTTGAGTATGAATACCTCAACTTTGAAACAAGTTCTCCTAGTATCTTCTATGAGAATTTTGCAGCCTTTCTTCATTCCATTACCATTCCACATACCATTACCACCAAACAACATAGAAATATTATTTACACTCCATTTCCCTCAAGTATTAATTATAACTGATAATTTCATACCTTATTGAACTACATCTATGGTGATATGTCAGTTGAAGAAAAACAAGGAGGCCAAGACCAAAATCATGTACAAGAAGAACAATCTTCCAGTGAAACCTTTTCAGAGGCACTAGGGGATAATCAAACTTCACATCAACATCTTTTATTTAAACCTTTTCAAAGGTGCTATAAGATAATCAAAGTCAAAATTCAACATTTCTTAGTGAAATATTCTTGAAGGTGCTAGGAGACTATCAAGACAAATTTATTGGTAGATATATAATTCAGGTACCAATAGTTGAGCATAAAATTTATTCAATGCTTGATGAAGACATCATTAAAATTCAAATAAAAATAAATTCCAATATAAAAAATAATCAGATGGTATCTACTTTCAGATATAAGAAAAAAAATATGGGGTCTTATCAAGAGAATATTCAAAAGTCTTCGACCCTACCACATCTAAAGTTATGTCAAATCTATAATCAGCAACATTATGTGTGACTAAAAATATTTATCTTCATTTGTTACCCTAACTCATTTATTACATTATCTTTTGCCATTAAATTTCCTAATCAAACCTATCAACCAACACTTATCCCTATTTACCATCCATGGCCAGACTTTCCTTTGTAGAGGCTACAAAGATACCTTATCTCAATGCTTGGAACCAAAATCAATGACCAATGTAGATCAGAATAACATCATTAACATCAAAATCTATAACCAATTATTGATAGAGTAAATATTCAAATGATATGTGGGCTAGAAATTAGCATGATTGATTATTTTGTTTGTATCATTTATTGATCAAGACATAAATCTCCATATTAGTAAGAATAATATAATCCAAAACCACACCCAAGCCAAACACATGTACCATGCCATTTTCATTTACCATTCCTTTTTTCATTATCACATACCAATCTAATTACCGAATCACTTGGGTTTAACCATATTACCATTATATACAATCTATCAAACCATCATTATTCTAAAGCAAGATAATTATGTCCTACGATACCATTCCTATCTAGACCAAAATTTGTTTTTAGCCAATCCTATCCAATCCTATTTTGATCTTGGTTACTTTGGTTCTTATTTCACCTTTTTGAGGAGATTATGATCATTTTCCAATAATTAATAAATTCCATATTAAAATGATAGTCTTTGAAAGTAGTTTTATAGTTGATCTGGAAAGATATCTTACATTTTCTATCGTATATTTTTTATTTGTTTATGTGAGCCTAATTATATCACCTACTAGGAAAAATCAATTTTTACCGATCTTGATTCTAATTATAACCACCTATGGGAAAATTATTATCATTGAGATAATCCATTACATCCTAGTTATAATTGCCTATGATCAAACTAAGTGAGACATTATTTTGTTTATCATGCATTAATACATCACTATGCCATTGTTGTTTTCATTTGATTGGCAATTTCATGAATTTGAGAACTTTTTATGACCTAGTCATTTTCTCTTCACCTTTTAGTTGGATGGAATTAATATGACTTAAGCTAATTTTAGGACTATATAGATCATGATACATTCATGTTGAGGTCACCTCAGTCCCCCTTTTTATGTGCTCTCATTGTTTTGTGAGCAAATTAATCCAACACTCTCACCATTTTATGAATAGGTATATTGTCATTATCTAAAGAGTTGAGATACCTCAAAATTCTAAAAACATTCAAATATTTCAAAATCTAAAATCATTTATCTTGTTTAAGCCTAGTTAATTATCTTTGATCTACCCTACTGGGGAAAATCCATTGTTAGGATGCTTTCTTTTGCTTTTTTTTAGGATTTATCTTTGTTTATTTCAATTTTTTTTTTTTTTTTTTGTGTGTGCTTTCTATGTGTTTCTTTGTTTATTTTTATTCTTACCTAGTTATTTGATATCATCATTATTGCCTCAAATTAGTTTATATACATTCATTAGGTGATTCCTTGCACATTATTCTTGAGTCCATCCGTATTCATACATCAAAATTATCATCTTGGTTTTTATCATTGGCAAATTATTTTCAACTATTTATTGGATCGAGAGTCAGTATTTATTGACTTTACCATTTTATCATGGTGTTATATATCATTAGGAATATTGACATGTGATATAGAAAAAATTATCTCAGGAGGTTGTACAAGAAATGGATTCATAGAAGTTTCTCCTTGGTACCTTGGTAAATCCTTCCACCCATCTTGATCAAATCAACCCAATAATCATTTTATTTGTATCAATGCTATAAGGATGAACATCTCCTCATTGGCATGTATAATTGAATATTTTCTATTGATCAATCTTATTATTCTATCCTTCTCTTTCATCACTTTACATCCTCATATGTTTAGTTGTTTATGGCTTATTTAGTCATTAGAACATCACATCTACATTCATACCCACTCATATTTAATCTATATAACATGTTCTATCCTTGAGTTATGCTTCCTAATCTACCCTAACTAGGGAAAAACCATATTAAACATCATCTTTTAGCCAATCCTCTTAATGATTATAACCACCTATGGGTAATCATTATTTTGACTTTTATTCCTGATTATAACTATCTTTGGGCAAATTGGTATCCTTTTTAAATCAATGCATGCAAGCATTTCTCATTTGGATTACTCTTAGCCACATGTTAATCCCACCTTTATTCTTATTTATTTTTGAGGGAACATCCATCCAAAAATGTGATGGCCACTCCCTTGAGGGGGCATCATTATAGGCTTCCCAAAACATTGTTGGGAACTTTTTCTTCAACCATCATCTTTTTTTTATAATATAGGGATTTTCTCATTCTTTGAGAATACATTATGATGCCTACAGTTTGTAACATCTTTCCAAATAGGGGCAAACTATAGACACCTAAATTTTTCCACCAATGGCTTCTTATCTAACTTTAGACCAAATCTTAGAAACCATTGACCATTTAGTCTAAATATTTCTAAATGTCTCAAATTTGGCTTTATAACCATGCAATTAATCAATTTGGCCTATTAATTAGTTAAATTAAACAAATGCACCATAAATAAATTCAAAATAGTTCAAAATTTTCAAAAATACTAAAAATGGTTAACTAACACCAAAATCATAATTAAATACTAAGTAAATCATATTTGAATTCATCTATGACAAATTGAATCAATTATCAAAAATAAAAATTCAATTATCAAGAGCATCTTAAAAGCTAATAATTACCTTTTTTTAGTTGTCACTTTTAGAAAATATCAAAATAATATCCTAGGAACATTCAAAACACACTCAACCAAGGTTACTAAACTCAACTAAGGTTCCAATTTAACCCATTCCAAGTGATTTTGAAGCCTATAAAAGTAAGCCTAAAGCTCTTCATTTAGAGAGCTTGAAACATTGTAGAGTTTAATGTTGGAGTTGATCCATAAAGAAAATATATATTTTTATAATGCCAAAATGAAGCCAATATAAGCCAAACATGGTGCCAAGAGGATATTTAGATAGCCGAGCCCCATTTATGAAGACCTTCTGAGCACAATATTTGGATTTTAGTTAGGTTTTCAAGTATTGTTTATTCATCAAGCTGCCCTTAAGATATCCTAGAGATTTCAATATATTAGTTTTTTGATTTTATAGTTTTATAAACTAAATCTTGATTTAACCTCCTCTCTTTGTCAAATTCCTTGATCATAATAAACGGGCTAATCAAACCCTATGAGTCACCAAAGCTATTGATATTTTGGCCTCCCAAGCCAAATTTAAACCCTTATAGTAAAAAAATTCATGAGAATCCATATAGGTTTGTCTATGGTGTCTAAAACTTGTCATGATCTTATAAATGTCTCTTGAAAGGATTTAGCCTTGTTAAGAGTGTCATATATGTGTTAGAACTTGCTTGTAAAAATCATCATATGTCATGGTTTTCTTGAGTCCTTGGGTGATTTATTAGTGGTCATGGTGATCCTTGAGTGATAATGACAATGCTAGAATTCCTTTTGAGGACTAAAGAGTGGTCGTAAACTTGTTTGACATAATTAAGGTCCTTTCGTAAAGGTAAGGTAATTTGACAACGTTAAGGTTTTTATTTCTTATGGTTTTAGGCCTATTCTAAACCAATTATTATCATCAGACATATTTTATCATGATATGAATTACAATGATGTGCTCAAAGATCATTATTCATGGTATACCTTTAAAAGCCTAGTTCGAACCTTAATTCACCCTCTAAACCATCAAATTATCCCCCAAACATGTTATGTAGGTCAAATTACATTGTGAAACCTTTATAAAAGGTACATTATAGGTATCTAATTTTTTATATGGATCTTTAAAGCGTCTAATATTCATCTTATAGTCATGATTAGGCATTTCATATCATAAAAGGTCCTTTTATGGGGTAAAATTAACTTACCACTCACCAAATGGATCTTACACATGGGAAATTATGTCCCTTCAACTCCTCCAAACTATACCACCAATGTTAAAATGTCATTTTAATCTTTTTTCCCTCCCTCTACCCTCTAATGGTGTCCCATGGTCAGAAACTTGAAGAAATGTAGAAAAGAGAGTTTTTATGTGTTCTTATAGGTTATAAAGACCTATACAACCAATTCCATATAGAGGAGGTCAGAAGGTTGCATTAGATCTCATGGAAAGTGTTTAAATGAAGTTTCAAGTCAAAAATATTCAAAATAGGCCCAAAATCATTTTTCTCTCTCCATCGAGATCCTTGGAAGTCTAGACAAGCTTTTAGGTTTTTAGTCACTCCATATAGTATATAAAAAATTAAGATCTTATACTTTGGGTAGAATAATGGGGTATCTTGACCTTATCATTAATTTTATTTTTTGCACATTTATGGACTATTCTTTATGAATAAATTCCAACAATATAAGCACTCAAATAGTCTTCTTCATCTATGCATGGGGCTAAATTGGAATTAATTTTTGTGCATCCTTGAAGTGTTTTTGAAAATAAATGATTGATGATGATTACATGAGTCCTCAAGGCATATCTCCATCACTCTCTACCTCAGTTCACATGTGTGATAATGTGGGAGTAAGTAAATCTTCATGTTCCCTCCATTACAGACTACAAATACAGTTTCTCATGTTATAGTCTTTGGTGCATAAAATAGAGGTTTTTGATTGTGTTTTGTATTTATAATGGTTTATTTGAGTGAATTTAATCATCATTTAATTTCCCCAAACACTTATTAAATCCATCATTAGGCCAAGCACCCACTTTTAGACCTGCTTCTATATGATTATTATGTAGGCAATGTGAAATTGCTACAAGTGTGAACAAATGTCTTTAATAATGACTATGGGGAAGTATAAAGGTAGTTATAACATTATTTTTTTCATCTTATGTTCATATTTTATGATGTTTTTATCATTCCTCTCACTTCCCTACATTCAAAATCAACCCTTCAACTCAGCCTAGTATGTAGAAGACAAGTCCTCTCAATCACATTAGGCCTAAAATAGTTCAAGAAAATGGAGGACTATTAAGGTGAGATACATGGAGACATTGAGGAAAAAAATTAATAGGAGTCTATTTAGTACATGTTATATTGAGATTAGGGTTCAGATAGAGATCAACCCTTCACCCTAGTTCTAAAGAAAGGTAGGCTCTCACAGTTATGATAGACCTCTTAAGGTAAGGTAAACAAAGGAGATAGACACTATTGATATGAGATGTTGGAAGTATTTAAAAGCCTTGAAGAACCATATGGAAATATGAAAAATTATGGAGATGATATATCAGGGTCCAACTAAGACCAACACACCATCTTAACCATCTCAAATGGGAGCTCAATCAAGGTTCTCATGTAAGCAAGGTAGTGACAAGGTTTAGAGAAACAATGTTAGGGTGAAGAAGTTTTGAATAAGATTAAAGAGGTTATAGTAATAAAAAATTTCATTATCACATTGACATAATTAAAATATTCATCAAATCATCTCTCAAGTTAGGTATACATAATCAAGAGGCCTATAAACAACACCTACAAGCTGACTATTAGAAGTGGGGTGGATTAGATGAATAAGTAATATTGTATCCAAGAGTAAGGGGTTATAAAGGGATAAATAAAACTATGGAGAGTATTATTGATGTTATTAATTATTAGAGAGTGATAATTCAAGAAGAGATGTTACCTCTCATCTAATAATATAGTTTAAAGTACAAAATTGCCACCTATAGGTAGGTTCTTAGGTTATAATATGAAATGTGATGGAACATGATTGATGAAGAGAGTGAAAAAGATTTAAGGAGAGATTTTTAATTATTTATCAAGGTTCCTATCCTTCCTTGAGTTTTTTACTCATTAAATTAAATATGTATCTTGATGGTTTAGCTCTTTTAGGCCTAAACTAGATAGCTACAAACCTAATTATATAAGTGAAGGATATCTATACGTCTTAGAGTGTTAGTGGGGTTGTAGATATAAATGAGGGAGGTAAGAAGATTTAATATATTATTTCAATTTATAATAACATAGGTTCAATAAATAAATAACTTAATGGCCTATTAGGCCTATTAGGTCTAAAATGGATATAAGCAAGCTTATGATTAAATATTGGAGGCACTTGCATGTTTTGGTAGTTATTAGGTTTGAAGATACCTAAAATAAAAGTAATGGAGGAGTAAATTTAGTTTCATAGTGATGATTAGCTCAAATTATTTATTTAAATACTTATCACTTACACCTATAATATAGTCAAGGTCCTATTTACCACCCACAAGTAGGTCCTTTAGGAAAGAAAGTGATTTTTAAATCTTACATGAAAATGAATATTGAGATATTTAATATGGGATTTTAAATTTTTATGAATTTTCTTAATAATTACATTTAATTTTCATAGCACTAGGAGTCAAGGAAAGGAACCTAATGATCTTAATAGGCCTATTAGGCCTAAATAAACCTAAATAGTCATGTGCATGAACCAGAGACTTTTTCTTGTTTGGAGGTTGGTTAAAGTATGGATATATATTAAAGGGGAAGTGAGAAAGTCTTAAAAAAATTTCATGATGATAGGAAACTTAGGTAATTCAAAGAGATCACTAAATTTATTTTTAAATGGCTACATAGACCTGGTTGTTTCCAAACTCTAAGTCTAACTATATAGCTTATGTAGAGAGAATATTTAGGAAAATCATAGCTAAGAGGGTGTTTTCAACCCTATAATAATGTTATGTTAGTTTTATAACTCATCATCACTATAGTAAGAATAAAATATACTCAAATTCTTTATGACCTACCCTCAACATTCTGGGCATGATAGTGGAAAATGATTTAGGCATACCTGCAAGCAGAAAGAAGGGTAAAGATAGTGGTTTGGATATCTAGAGGAAAGTTAAAAATATGTAAACCATGTTGATAAGGTGTTATAATTATGTTGATGATATCAACCTACCCACATAGTAGTTAAGACTTAGTCTAGGCCATTAGGCATAAATCCATCTTTAGGCCACAAACCCCACCACAACATTGGGGCATACTTAAAAATCAAAAATAATCTAAAGGTCACAAAAGGATTAATAATGATGAATTAGGTATTGAGGGGGATGTTTGAAGAAGAGGAATGAAAATGAATGGTTAAACTCATCCTTGTCACCATATAAAAATCCATAGTCTTAGGTAGTCACCTTGAGCTACACTTTTAAGTGATCATATCTTTCATAACATAGGGGTTTAGATCTAATTATTCTATGGGGAGTTAAGTATCCCAATTTAATTTAAATACATGGAGTGAGTGGACTTTAGGGACCCAAATCTATGAATGAATTTTAATACCACAAACATGTCCATAAGGCTTACAAGGAACTCAAAGTATGTCATCTTGAATTAATATATCCCCACATAATATGCATGGGACCAAAATATTTATAGGAGATTTAGGGGGTATATAGACTAAACATATATGACCATAAGTTTGGGATTGGAGGTCTTATCTTCATGAACCATTATTAAGATGGTAGACCTCCAAAACCTTACATAAACCCTAAGATAGACCCATTTTTTGAAAAATTGGTATATTTGCAATAAAACACCCTAAATGGGCCTAAAAAAACTTGGATCACTTAGTACATTTAGTGGATACCTTAGCTATGGTAGTTATATGTATATACACTATATAGACTTGTCATAAAAATTTTATTTCCTAATAATTTGGATAGAAAATAGGGTAAAGAGTTATTTTAGAAGTTTTCAATCATTGGATGGAGTGTTTTGAGACTCACTTCAACTTCCCAAGTCACCAACTTCTCATATTTAATACTGAAAGTGCCTCTATAAGTCTTTACCAAATAACTAATCTATAAAATCTAGTGAAGGTGGCCTTGTCACCTAAATGGAGTAAAATTTCATAAGCATATCATTGAGTGAGTGTATATCATGATATAAACATATTTTTAATACTTAAAATATTCCTATTCACCTACTCTAAGGTTTCTATTTAGGTCTTTGATCATCCATCAATAGATAGTCAAGCCACTAGAACTAGTGGCCTATAAGGCCTATTTGGGTCAACAAAGAGAGATGAAAGTTGGCATAAGGGATATTTTGGGAGATAAATATATGGTAATTATACCCTTATAATTTATGCATAAGGGTGAGTAGACACTTATCATCTACATTATGGAGGAATAGGATAATTACCAAGCTTGGTCAACATGCACAAAATGAGGATAGGTTGTTATATGCTTCATGGTGGCCTAATTGAATCTATTTAATGTATTTTAACTATAATATAATGGTTAATTAACCATATGATGACATGATCATGATCTTAAGGAGGCAAACAAGTCTGACCTAGCCTATACAACTCCACCTCAATGCCTAAAGGGCCCATTTATGAACAACAATTCATGGAGAGACATATGAAGGACTATTGTAACTACTTGTAACTGATGATGGAGTGGTATATGGTAATTTATGAACTATACCTATAACATCCACACCATTATCCCTCTCTTTCCATTCTCATTCTTATATTTATTTAGGCCTTAAGGACATTGTACACATCCCTCACCTAGATATGAGGAAACTCTACCTAGATTTGCACCTTGTAACCTCTTAAGCTAATGCAAATGACTATTTTCAGACTCTTTAATACTATTTTAGTGTGTTATCCTTATTTTATTTTCACATGTGGCAAGTTTTCTCTCTTAACACATCCTAATCTCACCTAGTTACTAGTATATGGTCTTAAGAAGGTCACATAGTGTGTTTGAGTGATGAGTGGCTGAGATTAAAGTGGAAGTTTGACTAGTAAGTGCCTTGATCTAGATCTCCCATCATCACCCTCATGTTTTTTCCACTTATTTAAACTCTATGTTAAAATTTTTTGCATAAGAGTCCTTAGAGTTAAAAGATTCAATCACTTGTCTTGATTACTAATGATGGTTAAGGTCAATTTGAGTGTATAAGTTATAATGGTGCATCACCACCCTTAGATTAGGTTTATTTTATGCAATCGCTATACCTTTTCACCCTAGAAATAGTAGGCCTTAGTGAATTTATCCAAATAGTTGCACCATAGGAGCTAGCCATACAATCTAGAGGTATATCCTAACCATAGGTCACCCATAGCCTTGGGTTATTCCCATGTTGCCCCAATATTGGAGGTAAGCCTCAACCACCTCCTCCTAGGGTATAGGTTGGAGAGTTAATAAGTGTTTGATGGGGAGTTTTAGGCTTGAATAATTGTGGTCAAGGAGTGGGCTACCCATATGGTGACATATATAGAGTTGGGATGTGTTCAGGCTTAAGTGTCTAATCTATAGGGTAAATTATAGGGTATCTATTTACACATAGAGTCACTACAACATACTATTTATAGGGTATATTCTCAAGATTTGATGGGTAGAATATAATATCCACTAGATGGGCATGTGGACCATGCCATAGTGTTATTATTGTATTATGTTCATATCATGTTGTTATATTATATGTGTAACATATGATTACAAAAAATATTATTAGTCTTCTTTTATTAGTGGAATACAAATCCAATATTAAATAAATCAATGAAAAAAAAATGATGTGCCTAAGTACTTGGGTAAGCAATAATGTAACTAAGCATAATCATAATTAGAAGATGAAGAAAACAACTACTTGTACATTCCTTGTCAAATGATGTTTATTCATTGACATGCAATTATTTTCATGATTAGATTTTATTTATAATGAAGTTTGTATAAAAAATATTTAAAACTTCTATCAATTACTAATTCTCTTTATCTTATAAGAACTCATTGAGTCTCAATCTCTCTAAGTGCAAACCTTAAGTGGTACATCTAGAAAGGAGTGGAGAGACCATTAGTGCTTCTCAAGATTGTTGTCCCTTTTTACCACTTGTTATCTAGACACTTCTCCCCTAAAACCCATCCTTATAAGCTTATCCTTCTCTTGTATACACTCCTCTAGTCATTTACCACCATCAATACCCCTTTTCCTAACCTAAAACCCCTTTTTATAGTTTACATGACTAGGTCAACTCGATCAACTTTGTATTCTTATTGGTGAGACTCATTTAGGGTCTAAGGCCAACCTAGCCCATGACCTAGTGAGTTTTTCTCAATAAAAATACTAGGTCAACTAGGTTAACCCTATTGGTCAAATTTTTTAAAAGGGCTTAAGGTTAAATCCTCCTATATACATAATCATTTTACCATTATTTAGAGAAGATAAAAAGTAAGAGCTATTTCACATCTACTTATCCACCATTCTACTTAAGGAGAAAGCTTAGGGTTTCATACATGCTTTGGAGATATGCATTTTATCTTTTGGAGAAGTCTTTTGGATGTATTGAGAGGTTGTGTATCCTAGATCTAATTTATCCTTGTCATTATTACATACACCAACAACCTCTTGTGAAACATCTTGGTCAATGTAGAGATTTAGGCTTAATGGGTTTGTCTTCAAAGGTAAGTATTCATAACTTTATTTCTCCTTTATAAGAGTAGATAGATATGAATTTTTAATTATCTTCCATGCCTTACGATTTTATATACATTGACATGAGTATATGTCTTCTATGCATTTTTACTTTTATTTTTTATTACCTTAACTTTATGTCACAAGCTTTGGTGATCGCTAGATTAGATTTTGATTTAATTGTTACTATTTTAGTGAATATGAAAACATAAGACTTAGGGTCATTTCTTAGTTCATCTTGACTAAAGGTTTTGAAACCACCCCTAGTGATATTATTTATGATAAGAGATCCCCTAATTAGGTCTAGCAAATATGCATATTAGTCATGCTCCTGATTATCAAATGTATCAATAATCATAAGTGTAAGTAAGATCTATCTTCTCTGAGCTAGGATTGATTTGTAGATCTGCTGCATTTTTGATCACATACATTTTGGTGAGATAGATGTGAATCTAACCCTTATAGGTTTTATTTCATAGTTTTCATTTCTATCATTTTACTTATTATTTTTATATATTAATGATATTAGGTTAAAGAGGTTGGTATAGTTTCTAACTTCTTTGTGTAGGTTTAACACATAGTCACATCAAAATGAATATGTTCTTTTTTTATCTCCTCATTACTTACAGGTTACTAGATCAAATAGGTTGACATAGTAATCTTATTTAGCTCTAGAATAATAAGCTAGGTTGAATATGTTGACTTAGTATTCCAAATAGCTTATATAATAACAAAATAGGTCAAAAAAGTCAACTTAGTATTCCAAATAGCTTCCAAAACAATAAATTAGGTCAAATAGGTTGACTTAGTATTCAGGTCAGCTTCTAGATAACAAACTAGGTCATCCAGGCTGATATAGTCATCTTAATAAGCTTCAACAAATAAGATATTGTAGAACTAGATCAACCTAGTTGACACAATTGGTAGAAATTGGAAGTAGAATTCAAGGCACTTCAAAAGAAATTTCATAGTCCTTATCTTCTTCCAACCAACCAAGGTTCATCTCTTTCTCTCTCTATCAATTTAGTTCTTCCTTATATTTCTATTTTTTAAAGTTTATAGTCTTCAAAATTGTAAACATATAGCAAACTAGGTTGACTTGGTCAACCTAGTTCTATATTTTGTCTTCTATTTAAAAGACTAGGTTGACTTGGTCAACTTAGTTCTTAAGGAATATTGATTTTATAGTACAGTAGTGACCATGTCAACTCTGTTATGTAATGTTTGCATACACTATCATCTAAACAAACTTTATACTATGTTTAATATTGGGAATTGACAACTATATACTATTAATTACTTCACACTTTCACTTTTAGTTGTTTTCATGCTTAAAATACATCACATAGCCTAATTATGTGGTTTTTAAATATACTATTTAGTCACACTATTTTTATCTTTCTTTCACATACTGCCAAATCACACAACTCAAAACACAATTAATTATTTGTCTACCTAAGGCCTTCCTACTTATATTTAATCACCAAGGGTGAAGCTGACTTGGTTTTATGGCCAAGTATAAACACATGGTTAATGGTATATATTGGAAAAACACCTAATACCCTTATCATTGTAGTATTGTAAAGTGAGGGGGTAGGCCCCAATACCAAGCCATTACCATTGCCAACATAGATCCATTTTAGCCTAAATTTCCTTAAACCATCCATATATTGATTTCTAGTTCCCTAATTTTAGACAAATTCCCTATCACACTTAAAATAAAAATTTATAATAATCTAAAAACATTTAAAATGACCACTTAGTTTGCATTTTCTTTTTAGCTGACTATTTTCTCTTTGCTCATTATATGTTGTATTATTAAACTTGCATTGGCTAGTGTTGGTGCAAGGTTCTATGCTACGTGCCTCAATTGGATCATTTTCATTGACCCTATTGATTTTGTGTTTACTTTGATTTATTTCCTTAAAGTATAATGGAAAAATTTTCCTTATTTTTAATACACTATCATTTTGTTCGACACAGTCTCTTACAAACATTTTTCGCCCTACCTACAATATTGAGTCAACCTAATTGACCCATTACTCATTTTTACCTCTCAATTTATAGTATTAAGTCAACCCTGTCAACTCTATATCCTTATTAGGTTTTTCTCTATCTCAAGTTACATTACTAAGTCAACCCTATTGACTCTTTAACCTTGTTAACTCAATTTTTGTACCCTATTTATAGTACTAGGTTGACCCATTCAAATTTATACTCTTATCTACACTTCCTCTCTCCTTGCTTCTACATCAACTTTGTTATTTGAAGACAAAAATGAGTTGCATCAACTTTCAAGGTTAACCTAATCTTTCTCCTTCATCATGAAATTCCTAATTGAAGACAAAATGAGCTGAATTCAATGGATATGATGAGTCTTACCAACCCTAATAGTTTTCACCATAATTATCTTGTGGCTCCTATCCTAGATGAAATCAATGTTCATATAGCCACACAAACTATAAACTATGGGACCACACCTCATTCGTCTTCACTTCATAATCCTCTCTTCTCACTTAAACATCAAATATAATTAGAGTATACACCATAAATTCTCTTCTTCATCAATGATTTTCCTCAATATCAAGGAAAGGATCCTTCTACTATTTACCATCTCATGATAAGTGGTCAAGCTAAGGAGCCTCATTCACCTTTTTCCACTTTTTCATATGGATTTTGGGATAATAGTTTCTTTTTTTCTTAACCTCTTCCATTTATTTTGAGCCCTTCTCATACCATGACTTCCTCTTCTTTGACTTCCTCTACCTCCATGTCTAGTATCTCTACTAACATGGTGCGTATTACATTTAGTGGGACTCTTCCAAGATCCACTTTTCTTAATTATTCCACTAGTGAATAATTTTATACCCATGGTAATCATGCCTTTAGTGTTTCCTCTTATCATCCCTCTACTAGTCCATATTTTGACACAATAAAATTATGCCACTAGTGCTTTGATTACTAACAGTTCTTATCAAGCTCCTACTAACACCCATATTGATACCCAAGCCACTACTACTAATTCTAATACTTCAAAAAATTCCAATAATGCAACTTAAACCCCGCAAATCCTATTCAAAAATATTAATCAAATGAATTATTTTCAAGCTAACAATACAAATCAAATTCTGCAAATGCAAAATCAACTTATCCATATTCAAACACACCCTCAATAAATGCCATGGGGCATGCATAATCAAAATGTTCCCCCACCTCCTCTTAGGTATTCCCATGGTAATCTTATCCATCCACCTCATCTTGTTAATAATACAATCAAGCATACTAAAAATGAACCTTTTACATATCAAATTTCTAATATTGATATATGAGGTATTACCCCTACCATTTCCTATAATGGGTCAACCGATCCTACTCTTCATTTAAAAACATTTAGAAATCAATATAAAAACTGGGTCAAATTAAACACTTTATTTGTTACCAAGATATTATCCAAAAATATCATAGGTGATGCCTTATATTTTTACAACCAACTTAAATTTCATTCTATCACTAGCTTAAAAGATCTAGTTAATGTTCTAGTCCAAGAGTTCCAAACTAGTGATCTCCTTATGAATACATGCCCATTTTATCAATTGTAAACAACTTGAAATTTAAACTTCACAAGCTTCCATTAAATAATGGAATACATTGTACAATAAATGTGAACATAATATGGTAGATGACAACCTCTTTCATCTCTTTACTAATGTTATTTTTCCTAAGTTGCAATATTAGGTTCTCTCTCTCTCTCTCTCTCTCTCTCTCTCTCTCTCTCTCTCTCTCTCTCTCTCTCTCTCTCTCTCTCTCTCTCTCTCTCCATACTTTGGAGGAGGCTATTGACCAAGATAAACATCAATATTTACTTATGCATAAAATTTAATCCATCCCAACCTCATATGGGTTATCACATGTTACTCAATAATAAGAATCATCATGATACCAATGATGGTGTCACTAACTCTTATGATACCCTTCACACTATTCAAGTTATTTTTCCTAACCAAACCTTAGAACAATCTTCCCCTCCTAACCACATTACCAATCCTCATTTATATTGATCTAATTACATAAATTTCCACAATCCTTTATCCTTAACAAAATTACAAAATCATCTACCAAGGCCTCTACCATAAAAACTTGATCCCACTCATCCCATGAAATATTGGTATGATTCCAATATTTTTTATTGGTTTCATTATAGTTAGGGTAATTCTCATGAGACCTATAGGTATCTTCATAATTTTACCATTTATTTACTTCTTGGTCCCAATTTTGATCATAACTCTATCATTCATAAATGCTAACAAGATTATGGCATTGCCTTCAAGCCCATGAAACATAAAATAAATCTCAAGATTTCAATCAAGCTAATGCTCATTTATCCATCTATAAATATCTTCTTCCAAATCACCAAGATAACCAAGATAAGCCTACCCATTCTACTAATAATGTTGGCAGTTGTCTTGACCCAACTCCTGAAGAAAATGTTGTTAATATGACTAATATGTGAAGGATGGTTACTTTCATTCATCCTCAACCCATGTACACACCTCCATTGTCTCACAAATTTCACATTATCCAATATTCTTCTATAAAACACTTTAAAAAGTTGGGGAAAGATGAACTTATATATTTTGATGAACCAATTCCAACACCTCCCTTGGATAACACTTCTCATACTATTTCTACCATTCCTCCAGCTGCTTCACCTATCACCAATAATACTCAAACTTCTATGAACACTTCTTCTAATAATTCTCAAACCAAACCTTCATCAACTGCTCCATATTCTCAAGATAATCAAAAAATCTATCCTCCAATTAAAACTTTTACCTCTTATCATCATAAATTTACATGCACTTTGGTTCCTCCTTTTGAGGATTTCCTTCAACAATATGCACCTCTTTCCAAGAATCTTATAATGGGTTATGATGAGTAGGATCCTATCATGGAACTTATTAATATCCCATTTAAAATCCATTTTCTCAAACTTATGTGGACCTATCCACATTATTTTAAACATCTTATGAAGCTTTTGTTCAAAATAAAAATCCCTCATTCTCTCCTAATAGGATGGAAATCCACCTTAATTGGATTAGAAGATAACATTTAAAATAGTGTAAAGAGATGTCCATACATGTTGATGAAATAATGGACACTCATCTTTCATTCAAATTACCCATTACTTATATGATCCTTAAGGAGATTATGTTGTGTATGGATGATCCTCCTTAGTTTATCAGTGTCTAAATTGGTGATATCCAAGTCAAGCATACCTTGATTTATGAGGGTTCTAAAACCTGTGTTTCCTCTCTCAATTTTATCAAAACCCTTAGATATTCTTAATAAAATATTAAGTCCACACGTAATTCATGTCAAATCTATGACCAAATTAAAATTCCTCCTTTAGGATGTGTATCAATATCTATTATCATACCACCTATCACCATTCATGTGAAGGTGATGATCTTCAAATTTCCTCTATCTTACAACATTTTTCTTGGTAGTCCATAAACTCATCACATGAGAGCATTTTCCTCTTCCACCTACCAATGTGTCAAATTTCCCAATAATGGATCCATCTACAAGATTCAGGGTGATATTAACCATTAGAATTTTGAACAATTACAAGACCATGGTGTATTAAAGATTTATACCTTTGAACCTTTGTCAAATGTTACATTTCATGAATCTCAACATTTTAATTTTTCTATTAATTCCACCTAAGATTACAATGGTCATCCCAAAATCATTAGGAATATACCCCTAAAACTCTTAAATTTTGATGATGATGAGCCTAATGAGATCAATCTTAACTCTCACCTCATCTCATCTCTTAGTTTCCTGCTTCTTTGCAACCTCATTCTCATCAACCACTTTGTGATGAATTCCCAATTATCTTAACTAAGACTCAACCTTCCATTAATCACACCACATTAGATAAGAAGGTCATCCTTACTTGTGCTATTGATCTTCATACACCTAATTATGAATATGGTTACACCTTAGATGACCCATTCTTAGGAGGTCTGCTTCATGCTTGAGATATTTATATTAATCATTATCATTCCTCTTTGCTTCAATATTTTTTTACATATTACCATATTCTATCCTATATCATTCCTAATTTTATCATTTTTCCTCTTGATCATAGGGTAGAGATGGTGTACACACCTCCAATTTATTAATAACCTCATAAGATTATGATTATGGATCATGATATGACTGATCCCTAACACTTTGCTAGATACCATGACCCTTTTACTTATCCTTGAGATGCATGTGACTATCCTTCAACCTTTTGTAGACCCTACCCCTCCCTTAGTATAACCTAGTTTGGATTTCATTTTGACTTCCTCTATAGCTAAGTTTCTTCCTATTTTTGATCCTACTGCTCCTCCAATCGAGCCTTGTCTAGTCTCTCCACCAACCCCACCTTCTCTTGGTGATGGTTTGATCCCTTTACCATATCTAGATCCTTTTCCTAGAAAATGGGCTGATAAAACTTATTTTAACATTCATAAAGTTTTCATTCATTATAATATATATTTTTCCCTATACCAAGCTCCCTAAGCTTCTATTTCACCTCTTCCAATGAGTAAAATCACCAAGACTACTCATAGGCATATCTATTGCTCACATGACATAGATAATAATTCATCCACACATTGTCATAAGTTGTGACAATATATCAACAACTTACATCCCACCACTCCTCGATTCTCATATAAGGATATACCTTCCCCAAAATTATTACCTGGGTATCTTTTCAATTATGGAGAGGTATATTGTCTCTATCACCAATATGACACACATCACACTGATCATTATCACATCCTTCAGTAACATCTCAAGGATTACCTCCTAACTATTCTTTTACCTTCTATCATTCCTCCCATAGGTCATTCTCAAAAGAAGGCTCCCCCTTTTTTCCCCATGGTTCCACCTCATATGGTTCCATCTCTTCCTATGGTCCCTTCTCCACCTACTATTCCTCTACCTATGAGTTCCTCACGCATGGACCTTCCCTCAACTATGGATCCTTCTCCACCTATGAGTTCCTCACCTATGGTACCTTCCTCATCGATGACCCCTTAATCTCCCATATAAACCACTCCCATTCTCTCTCCTAATTATCCTTTACATGATAGGACTCATCTACATGATCCTTCAAGCATTTTTACATTTTCTATTCAAGAGACTTGATGTGAAGTATTATCTCAACCTTCATTGAGATCAATGAGACATTAGCTATAGTTCACATTCAAATTCATAGAGACTTATCAAATGTTATGGATAATGTTTATGGAAAAATATATCAGTACTTATGAACATATGCATGGTGTTATTAAATTTTTGTTTGGATTAGATGTGTGCTCCAACTTTACATTTATCTATTTATATATCATTTGATATTGTGTCAAATTCTTATCTATAGTACATGGTGAGTTTCTTTTTCACTTTATATTACTTATGATGTCATTATGTTCTCTTATGGATTTATTTTTCCTTATTGCATACTTTTTTTTGAGTTCATTTCTTATGAATCCTTTGTTATTTTTCATGATTATTTTCTATCTTATCATTATAAACATAGATGATTGTTATTGTGACTTGGTTATATAAACCTTGATCCCTTTAGTCATTCCTTCTATACTATGTGATCAGTTAACAAAAAATTCATCTCATTATAATCTTCTTTTACCAGTATTCTTTGGATCTCCTTTTATTCCCCTTTATTCCATTTTACAAACTAAGAATAAACATGGTTGATACTTTAGATAAAATGTCGGTTCATAGTTTAGCCTAAGTGTTATAGTCAGTCTTGTCTCTGGATACTTAGCTTCCTCTATTCAAAACATAATGCTAATTCATGTGTATCACTCTATCTCTCATAATTGGTCATTATAATTATGTATGAAGGAGAAATATTTAAATCCATAAAAACATTCAAAATCCAAATCATTTAACAAAATGAATTGATCTAAAAGGTAACATTCAAAATTCTTAAAAGTTAAATCACACTAAAAGACATGATTTTAAGCATATCTCCTTTTTATAATTGAAGATCAAAATCTATAGTTGGCCTCATAATAGAGTTGAGTTACATTGGGGTGTGGTAGGTCAGTAGACTATAAAAGTAGAATATAAAATATTTTAGTGCCACCTACTTTCTCAAACAAGTACCCAATATTCATAGTAGACTGATAACTCTTTAAGGGGTCCTAAGGAATAGGGAGCATGTTGTGGGAAGGTAGGTCTATTTCAATTTTCTTATTAAAAACTATCTAAATGATTTGATCTTAGTATCACACTTATTTTCCTACACATCTTCGTGTCTATATCAAAAAGGTATCCTCTATATATTGATGGTCACTAGTAACTTAGTGTCTTTTCATGTCCTTACTATTCCTCCTATCTTCTAATGTCTTCTCATAAGACACCTGTGTTATGATTTTTACATTCTCTTTTTCACTACCTAAAACCTTCACATTTCCCCTTGATAAATATTTATTTGTTCACTGATCACTCCCTTAGGGATTACTTTTGTGAGTTTCATTCTAAGACCATGGATATGACCTAGATTTCCTCACAAATTACCAAATTTTCACATTACCATTAAAAACATCCCTTTTTACCATATTTTCACCTCATTAGTGTTTCCTTTGTGACTTTTAGTGTATGACCATGGATAGGACCTGGCCTTCCTCAGAAAAATTTCTATTATCCAAGTCACAACAAAATTACATATGCCAAATATGAGATAAGATGTGATTGATTATGAGATTACATGTAATTTGAATGCTTCCCATCTTGATTTAGTATTTTTTATGCTTTATTCATTAATATTTAATCTTTAATCTTCTTATTTTTTATCACATGTAAGAATCTAACCATTTTTATTCAGTTTTTCATACTTCCCAATTTAAATTAGTGTGATTAATTTAAGACCATTTTACCAATTTTGTTTCTCTTTTATATTTCTAAATGTGATTTCATATGATTTATTGACTTAATTTATGTGTTTTTATACCATTTCTCTTTCACATGCTTTTTACTTTATTACTTTATTTTCATACTTCCCAATGTGACTTAGTGTGATTTTCCTTGTTTTAATTTGGTGCCAAATCCTTCTCATGGTTTAAAAACAAACTTTTTCCATCTTGTTTACCATTTTTGGTTTATTATACTTAGTCTTATTTTGATATTACAGATTTCCCAATGTGAAATAGTGTGTAGTACATTTGGTTTTGATTACTTATACTTTGATAAATCTTTTTGCCTATTTATTTTTACCCATGCATGTGTACTACATAATGCTAGAAAAAAAAAACACAACACATATTTCCTCTAAAATATACAATAAAATAAAAATACATTTGCTATAAATAAATATATCCATTCATACACAACCACAACCATAATACAAACACATAAGATCAACATCCAACTATCAACATAGACAATCTCTATATATATCATATGTTTTGGATACAAAATATAAAAATACATCATTCTATCTCTAAGGTTGGGCCCTATCATTTCTATCTTTTGGCCTATCCATGATATCCATATATACCATAGATAACCCCATCTAAATATTATGGTGTAAAGAGGATGTCTAAGATCTCAAGCCTACTACCTGTCCCTATAGGTTGGCCACCTAGGCCTATACCTCTCTTAGTTGAACAGTGGTAGCCAAATGCATGACTCTCCCTGAGTAAATGCCTTCCATGCATATACTTATCCTAATATAATACCTAATGGTGGTTGTATCCCTTCTCTACATGCATATAACCACCTCTTGGCATCTCCTACTAATCTAAACTAGCTCACCTAAGCTAGGGTAGATGGTACCACATGATCATCTAATGTGGTAGGGTTGTATAGAATAAACACCCCATCTAGAATATCATGGATTTCTCCCCTCAATAGGGATCCCCATCTGGTCTCCTCATCCACAAGATATACAAAATTTAAATTAGATAGATATTAGATGACGAATATATCTCAAAAATCTATCTATCTATAATCTATAAATTAAATCTTATACAACTAGTAGTCTAATTTAAAAGCTCAAACAAAGTACAATATTTATTACCTATCCTAGTGTCACCAAGAACCATCTCCTCATCTACTTGATTTCTCATCATGGTATATCCATAATCTTGTCCTTTGAGTACCTCATCCATGGGATGCCTCCCAATCAAAGCAAACCTTGGAGTCACCACCTATGCCCATATCAAGCCTCACCTTAGTGCTGCCTCTATAGACTAGCTTTGCCCTAGGCTAATTAAAGGGTCATCATGGATGACCACCCTCTATGCTCTCTCACCACTATCATATTAATTGATGGTGTGATAGAGGTGGTCATCACTCCTCCTATTATGGTGATAGTGTTAGTAATTGTGGCACTCTTTAATCTACATTCATGTCCTCTCTAACTACTGGTCATCATGCATGATGTGTCTATGGTCTCCCATGATATAGTTTGATCTCTAGTCTTGTGACTCGTGGTCCACCTTCCTCCTCTCCCCCTCGACTCTCTCACATGCCTAGAAAAAAATGTGGGAACCACTATAGGATCCACCATGTGAGGGAGTATAAACTATCCTAGGAAGTGTGTTATTGAACATGGATCTACCCATCAAGTGTAGTGGCCTATGATCTACACTCATGCTAACTTTGGTGCCACCATCCTCCAACTCGACCAAAATATCACAATGTTTGTATAAGGCTTACACACAATCTCTCCTCATATGATCATCTAAAGTGCTAGAACATGGGGTATGGCCTGTGCCACCTGATCCTATCTCCATCTTATCACCCAAGGTAATTAATCGTTTACCACATGGGGAAACCTAGCTAGTTGGTATATTGATAACCTCTCATATATTTTAGAACTCAATAATACCACTAGCCTTATGGTCTTCTATCCTATTTACATCATCTTTTACATATTATGCATGACTTGAACCTAGATGACAGAACCCAAGTCATAGAGTGCACTCTACTCTAATATTAATTGATATAAGGCTATCGTATACAAAAATACCTTTCCATCCAACTTGAGACATAATACTGGTGCTATCACAAATCCTATTAGAGCTTTATGGATGTCTAGATTCTAGGTAATATAGAAATTAAATAGAATCACCCTCAGTCCCAGTAAATCTTATTTGAGTATGATTCCCATTAGGATAATGCTATTCTCTCCTCTTGATGATTTGGTATCCCCATAATCACCAACATCCCCCTGTAAGAAGTGTAAGAAATTCATGGACATCATATAATGTGATACCAAATTCTATGGTATCCCCATCCACCATGCATATAAATGTATTAGTCGAGAATTCATAAGATCTTAAGAACATGACCACTAGATCAACACTCAATGGAGCTTATTACATCTCCATGATGCTTCCTAATCCTATTGTGACCAATATAGTTAGTCTAACTCCATCATACATTCCAATAGATCTGGTAGCCAAGATGTGTCTACCAATCACCAAAATCTTTAATGCCCCTAAAACCATCAAATAATAAAATATGTATTAGACCTCTATGTCACTTATAATCAAAATACATTATTTTAAATTTTAACCAAAAACAAACCTAATTTACCTTAATATATTCATTTCCTACCAATTTAACTTATTTTTTGCTTGATTAGACATTTTAGCACTCAATCAAGAACCCTAGGCCTTAAAATCACTATATCAGCCAATTTCTTACATTTAAGCACTATACTAACCACTTATTAACATAGTAGATTGACCCATCAATACTGGGTTGGCTATTTGGCCTCAACAAACTAAGTCGACCCTTTCATTTCCCCCCTTAATACTAAGTTAGATATTTAACTTAACCAACTAAGTCATCCAAGGGGTAATAAATCATCCTTCTTCTCCAAATAACTAATTCATCCTATACCTACTAGGTAGATGCTTTCAAAACCTAATTTTAAACCTATTAGGTCGACTAGGTCAATATAGTTCTTTTAAACTATCGACTCTTTGACCCACTTTTAATAAAGGCATTTATTACTCTGATTCCTTTCAACCTAGTTCCTTGTTTGACCTCTAGTTTCCTTAACAACTTTTTAGGGTTAATCTTAGTTTCTAAAAATGATCTAATTGACAAATTTACATAAAACACTTAATTTCAAATAAAATACTCAAAAAATTTGAAATTCTCAATTGCTTACCTATGTTATACCGATTGTAGCTGCTAAGTGTCCTTTTCATCTTAATTGTTGCCTCTTCACCATCTGAGCTCTTTCATATTTTGTTAAGTCTCTTAAAGCTTTATTTTTCTCTCAGAATAGTCAAATAATATCAAATGAACTCTTTTTCACCCTAGTTAAAGTTACTATTCATAATTATTTATTCTTTAAATATTTACCATCATATTCCTTATTTTGATCATATTTTTATTTTTACTAACTCATTTTATGAACTATAAAAATTTCTAGAATATTGATGTAGTAGATAATATTTTCCACTATTATATGCCTATATTTCAAAATTTTCAATTTTTTCTCTTTTTTACAGTAATCTTTATAGGTTTGCCTAATGTTCCTCACATTGGATGCCTTCACTTCTCTTGCATCTCTTTCTTTATCTATAGCACTAAGGTAAATAAAGGTATGTGTTTCTTAATTTTTTCCTTCTATTTATCTTATTTTCTCCTTACTAAACTTTACTTAGCATCAATTTTATGTGTCATCATGTTCTATTTCTAAAGCACCATCCCGTGTTAACATACATGACACGTGCTGAGCTTTGAGTGGGGCATATGTATAAACATAATATTTTCAAACTTTTATCAATTACTAATGCTCTTTATCTTTTAGGAACCTATAAACTCTCAATATCTTTGAGTGCATGCCTTAGTGGGTGCACCAAGAAATGGGTGGGTAGATCATTGATGTTTCACAGGATTTTTATCCCTTTTTACCACTTGTTATCTACACATTTATCTCCTAAAACCCATTCCCCTAAGCTTGTTCTTCTCTTTTATATACTCTTCTAGTCATATACCACCTTTATTACCCATTTTCCTAACCTAAAGCCCATTTTTATAGTTTACATGATTAGTTTAATTGGGTTGACCTCTTACTCTTATTGGTGAAACTCATTTAGGGTCTAGGTCAGTGCTTGGTGGACCTAGCCTATGACCTGGTGAGTTTTTGTCAATAATGATACTAGGTCAACTGGGTTAACCATGTCAACCAAAATTTTTGGAAGGGATTAGGGTTAAATCCACCTATATATACACAATCATTTCACCATTATTTAGAGAAGAGAATAATAATTAAGAGTTATTATGTATCTACTTATCCACCATTCTACTTGAGGAGCAAGCTTAAGGTTTCATAATTTCTTTGGAGATATAGATCTTGTCTTGTGGAGAGGATTTTTAGATGTATTAATAGTTTTTATATCATAGAGATGATTTATCCTTGTCATTCTTATATACCAAAACAACATTTTGTGATGTATCTTGTCCAAGGAAGAGATTGAGGCTTGGTGGGTTCATCTTCAAAGGTAAGTATTCCTAACTTTCTTCCTCCTTTGTAAGAGTAGATAGATATGCATTTTTATTTTTCTTCCATGCATTATGGTTTTATATACATTGATGTGGGTATATGTATTCTACAAATTTTTACTTTTATTATTTATTACCCCCACTTTGTGCCATAAGCTTTCATGAGCACTAGATTAGATTTTGTTTTAATTAGATTAGTGAATATGAAAACATATGACTTAGTTAGGGTTCTTGATTATTTTTTCTTGATTAGAGGATTTTGAACCCTCCCTAGTGATATTATTTGTGATAATATATCCCCTAATTAGGTCTAATACATCTACATATTGGTCATGTTCTTGATTATCTAATGTATCCTCAATCGTAAGTGTAAGTAGGATCTATCTTCTCTGAGCTAGAATTTCTTTATAGATCTGATGCATTTGTGATTACATATAGAGTCCTTTGTCAATGTGTTTTATTTTCAAGAAGAAACTCTCCTTTTCCACCTATGGCTTGGCTTGGCATGTGATAAGAAAAATAAGCTATCTCTCAACAATTTAACATTATAAATTTATCTTGAGAGCTTGTTAAATAATGACCTTGGCACTTATAGTTATAGGTTACAAAACTAACTCTAACCCAAGATTAGTTAGTTTTATGGTGTTTTCACATTATTAATTTGTAATAACACAATTATTATTAGATAAAAAAATAATACCTTAATATTTTTTTGGTATATTATTGTAATAATAATAATAATAATAATAATAATAATAATAATAATAATAATAATAATAATAATAATAATATACTGGGTGATTTGTTTTAGTTAATTAGCTATTAATTGAGTTATTTTAGGGAGATACAGAGATTATAGTGGAGATATGATCTCCCAAATTATAATAAAGAGTTTTATTATGTATTTATAATAGTTTCATACAAAATAATATAGTGGGAAATATAATATTATTGTATTTTGTTGTTACCTATGTGTTCGGCTCTCTGTGCAACTCTATTTTTACCAATATATAGTATCAGATCTAGTTTGTTCTTTGGTGGAAGGTTAGAAGTTGGAAGAATTTGTGTTTAAAGGGTATTTCTATGATTCATTACCCTGAGTAAAGGTGTTTAAATGTGGTAAGGTACTCACAATTTGGTGAATGCAACTCATTTTTCTTATGTTAATGCTCTGAAAGGATAATAGAGATTTGGAATATCATTGTTAAATATTTGCATATAAGAATGTGGAAAATTGTCTTTCTCCTATAGTCAAGGACATGATAAAATAACTTAAATGAAAGAAAATTAAATTGAGTTGGTGGTGCAAGGTTTTGCCATTATTGATAGACAATATTTATCTCTGAATGTTTTTCATTTGAATAATTTAAGAAACTAGTAAGCTAATGACTTTGTATATCTATTAAAATTATTCCTATAATCCACATAATGAAAATTAAATTGTATAATATAACCATCTATCCCCTCATAAATTTCTAACAAAGACCAGCTGAGTGGCATGAGCCTAGCTAGATCACACAATCACTTATAAATTATGTATAACTATCTCTAATCATATTTTACACCATATAATTCACCACATATTTCCTTCCACTAGCTTCCCACCTACTTAGCATTCAAATTTCCATATTTTCAATCCACAAAAATAGTACTTGCTTGTTTAGTCTCAACAATTGACTTATGTTGAATTTTTGCCATGTGTGGATTTACAAGATAACATGTTTTGGGCATAACAATATATGAAGTACAAGGAGATTCAAATTTTGAATGCCATCAGATCTTTCATCCATCTGTATGGCCTATACACACATTATGGTATGTTGAATACATATATTTTTCAAATTTTTGTACTATGACATCATTCTTTTTTATGTTATTGAGTCAATGTTAGTTGTGTATCTCAAAATAAAACATTTTATTAATTCTTTATTGTCATTTTTAATCATTACATTAGAGTTATTATTTTTGTCAAAAGTCATTATAATATTTGTAACTTGCGTTTAGAACCTTTGCCCAATAATTTGTCAAAATTTCTTCATGTTAAACTTTGTGAAGTCAATTTCTTTGTAGCTATCATTTTAGGTTTGAAAAACCTAATTACATGTGTTATAGGTTTTAATATTTCATATACAAGTTTATAAAAATGTCAAGTCTTTTGATATTTTTATGTTCTATTTATATAGTCTTTAATTTCTCAAAGTTAGAAGGTCTAAATAAGTCATAATTTATTCATTCACATCAAAATTAATAAGTCATTATGAGTTGTTATAGTCAAAGTCAGTATTAGTTTTATAAAGGATGCTTTATTAGTGGAAATTGACATCCTATTCCAAGTATATGGTCATAATGGATAAAATGAGAAAAAAGGAAAAAAAGAAGAAGAAAGTATAGAGAAATGAAAATAAATAAAAAATATATATATTTAAATTGATGAAATAGGTGCATCCAATTGTTCATAATTCTATCATAGGTATGTGTATAATGAATTTATTCATTAACAATATCTTTGAGATATTGTCTCAAAAGGCATCCATGCTCACTCATTAAATCAAGAAGACAACTATTACATCTAGGGAAATTTAGATATTTATACATCATGTTTTACCATGAGAGCTTATTCGACATGTTATTTTTAAAGATACCAAGGTTGTAATCAAATTTTCCAATTCTCAAGTAAAAATATTTTTAAACTAGAAGACAGAGGAAATAAAGGTTGGAGGTTTCATAACCTCTCAATTATCCACTAGTGATAATGTCACTTATACTTTAGTGGTAAATTTGATTTTTGAATTATGTGTTTGAATAAGAACAAAAGAGCATTCCTATTCACATGTGAGGTGTTTTGTGCTAAATTGGATAATGCCAAGGATAGTTATTTAGTGCTAGTGGAAACTGTCCATGCTTTGTTTATTTGAGTGGCAACAAACATTATTAGAGGTTTCAGAGGATGATAAAAAAGATTTATTCCTGATGATATTTCATTTTATAATGTTTTGTGTGTTTTCATTTCCCTACTAGTTTTGAAATCCTCTAATATTTGGATAAAAGGGAAAGTGTAGATATAATGGAATGTAGCAATGGTTGTATAGAAGGGAAGCTAAACTACATAAATCCTTTAACTACAAAGGTCCTCTGACTAACTTACTTATTTATGGAGATGATATGCTAGTGAAACATTTATTACATTCACATAGAGTAAATGTGGGATGAATTATTCACATATTAGTAGTCATATGCAGCGAGATATAGATATGAAGATTTATATAGTAGTATGCATTGGCATATGATTCTATTCAGACCAATTTTTAAAGACATATATTCTCTCCATGCTCACATTAAGGGGGTGTATATTGGGATTAAGATAATGTTCATAAGGGGGTAAATGTTGAGGTGTGTTCACATCATTAATTTGTAGTAACATAATTATTATTAGATAAACAATAATACATTAATAGTTGTTTGGTATATTATTTTTATTATGCATAAGAATAATATATGGGGTGATTTGTTTTAGTTGGTTATTAATTGAGTTATTTTAGGGAGATAAAAATATTGTGGTGGAGATATGATCTCCTAAATTATAGGAAATAGTTTTCCTATAGATTTATAATAGTTTTGTATGAAATAATATAGTGTGCATTATAATATTATTATTTTTTGTTCTTAACTATGTGTTCGACTCTCTCTACAACTTTGTTTTTACCAATAGTTAGGTTAAATTTAATCATGTTTAGGTTATAAAAGGAATAAGTAATTAATATTTGTGATATAGATGCCATTTATTATGCATGGCTATCCATTTTTGAATTTAAGGCTTTTATGAAGATATTTCTAATTCCTTGACTTTGAGGATGATGACATCAATATGACCTCATTTTTATTGAAATTTCTTTTATATGAAATAGATATTCACTAATTTCAGATGGAATTTTCACTTAAGTAATTAATTAGAGTTAATTAATTTTTTTTAGGGTTTTGGTATTTTATGAGTTGGTTAAGTGCCCCACTTAATGGGTCAAAAGGCCAATCTATCAATTTTTCAAGTCAAAATTTGACTAGAGATCAATATGTGGAAGGTTATCATTATATATAGGATATTACCCAAAATAGGGATGATTCAACATGATTTTGGTAACTAATGTATGATGTGTAGATAAAATTGGGACATTTAGTGAATTATAGTCTTAATTTGCATTATTTGGTGGAAATCAATCTAAAGTTTAGTTAGAACATAGTTATGATTGAAATGATGTGTCTATAGTTTACCCCTATTTGAGAATGCAATAGAAGACACAAACATAGTAACGTATTCTTAAATAATGACAAAGTCATTAATTCCTTGGCTAATTCCCTAGGATAATGGATGATCCCTAGATGCCACCTCAAGGGATCTAACGGTTAATAGTGTCATCAAATGGGCTATTGAAATGATTAAAAACAACACTATCCCATGGTAACAGGGTGCAAATACTAATTTTACCAAAGTTAGTTATAATTAGTGACATTGTGATTTGTACTAGTAGAGTGGATGGAGTGGAATAATGATTTTCCTAAAGAAAGTTATAATCATTAGTGCAATGAAAATGCCCCAATAGGGTAGATAAGTCTAAAAATAATGATTTTCTCAAAGGTAGTTATAATCACTGGCACAATGGTTTATACTAGTAGGGTAGATTAAGCATGATAACATCAATTTTTCCCCAATAGGGTAGGATACAATAGTAATCAATAAAAAATAATTTACTATGTTTAGGAAAATTGGCAAAGGGAGCTCATGCAATAGATATAGAAATAAAATGATGATGAGATGGTAAATAATAACATCAAAAATCTATAAAAACCAACTCATACAAAGTTGAACATTCAAACTAGCATGGAATAGGTCTAGAAAATAGCATTGTTAAGAAAGTCTCTAAAAGGCCCAATAAGTGGTCCAATTGAAAAATAGTGGGTGTAGAATTGAATAGCATGAAAAAATAGACCACAAATTCAAAAATAAGAGCTCTTGGAGTGAAAAAAAAAACCCATAAGACCTAGGGATGATTTTATTTTTAAATCTATATATTCACTCCATGGGGTGAATTTTTTTCATTTTCACCCAAATCCTTTGAAAATTTAGAGCTCTAACCATGTGAGAAGAAGAAACAAGAAAAGGTACATGGATGAGGATAGAGGCATTTGAGTGATTGAGTGAGGGAGCGTAGGTGGCCACCACATATGGACCTCTAATAAGGGATATAACCTTAACCCTTTAATATATTTATGATGCATTTAATTCTAGTTTTAAGGATCAAATTTGTAATGTCATCATTTTCATGGAAGTGAAAATGGTGGATTTGTAGAGAAAATTGATGTCTTCATATAAAGTCATCATTTATAAAAATAACAATATCATCAAAAAATATTGGAAAATGCCAAAATGGTGACTTCATCATTCGGTAAAATGGTAAATTTTCCCTAAAATCCAAAATTGATTACTTAAAGGACCCAACATGGGTCTAACCTATAACAGAGAGAGTTAAATAGGTTTATTAGGGTAGGTATAGGGTAGATAATAAAATAAATATAACCTGATAATCTATCTATGTTTGTTGGAGTATCTCATGGTACTAACAACATGAGAACAACATTCTCATTGTTTGTGGATGTCATATATATGGACATTGGATATGGTTCAATTCCTACAAGACCTATATTTATATGACATTTTATGGATGCCTGTGATCCATGAAATTTGAGTGTACTTGAGTGAATTGGTAGATTAATGGCACTCCAAGACTTATACATTCCACTTATGAAGTGGGGAGGCTATATTTATTCTAGAGGATACTTGGCATATATTAAAGTGCCCATGAGAGGTGGTAGATTCTTCTAGATATATCTAGTATTATAATATGTGATGTTGGATGATGTTACATGCTTCTTATATATTCCAATGGTACATGAGGAGTTTACATTCATATATTAGAGACATATACATACTTTTGGCTAAATGATCTAGCCCTAAAAGATACCTCAACACTAGTGTTGATTGATAGGGAGTTTGTTATAATTATGGCCATTATTAGCGATATAATACTACCTAATATGAGTGGTTAATTATATCACATGGGCCTGGGTGGAGTAATTCATTTAATGATGAATGACATGACTATATTTACTTGGGGGCTAGTATTATTGGCCCAGTTGTATATAGATTTAAACATGGTGGCCTATCGAGGAGGTGAGAGTATTGGATATTATACACTACTATAGATTTAGGTCTAGGAGCATATATCCATAGAGTTACCAATTGGTCAAAGATAGTTTAGAGAACTTGAGGATCCATTTGGTTATGGATGGGCTTAGATAGGTGTAGGATGCAGGGGGCATTCTTTATTTGGTAGGCCTAAATTCCATACCAAATTTATTGATCATGAGATAGAGGGTACAATATATTTATGATGATTAGGTGCTTCTTTATAGGTAGATAGACTCATATTATTGAGGAGTGCCAACCAGATTAGGTGTTATGATAGTTTGACATGCTACAAGATACTCCTAAGGAGACAAGGTGGTTTACACATGCCACTTGAGAGATTATCCACACTAACCCAATGATTTTAAGGAATAAAACTATAATTAGTTATGGGATAGTGCCATAGATTACATGGGCCTATGTAGGAGGATTGAAAGATGCAGGTGTGGCACTAGATTATGTATCATAGGATTACGAAGGAAATTGTTAGTATTCTCTTATTAGTGTAATGAAAATCACATATAAAAAAACTCAATTAAAATAAAAATACTTTCTTAAGTACTTGGGTGAGAAATAACATAACTAAGAATAAATAAAACTAGAACATGAATAAAATAACTACATATGCCCTCCTTGTCAAATGATATTTGTTCATTGGAATATAGTATGTTCATGCTTATATTTTGTGTCCAATGGATCACTTTGTCAATATATTTTATTTGAGGTAAAAACCTTGCCTTATCTAATTATGGCTTGTCTTGGATTGGATTTTCATGTGATAATAAAATGAAGCTTTGAATAGACAATTTAGCATTTCTTCTTTGCACAAAAAATCTTGTTAAATAATGGCCTTAGCACTTATGTTTATATTTTCTCAAAATAACCCTAACTCAATTATGGTTAGGTTATATTTAACGATGGTGAGGTTAGGGAGGGGATAAAAAAAATATTTGGGATAGATATCCCATTTATTAGGCATAACTCTCCATTTATGAATTAAAGGCCTTCTATGGAGATATTTACAATTCCTTGATTTTGAGGATGATCACATCATCATGACCTCATTTTTATTAAAATTTAATTTTTGGAAAATTGATATTCACTAATTTAACATGAAATGTTTACTTTAGTTAATTGTATTTTATTAGTTAATTCATTCAGCTTAGGGTTTTGGCATTTTAGGAACTAGTTAAGTGCCTTGCTTAATAGGTCAAAAGGCTAGTTTGTTAATTTTATAGGTTTTAATTTGACTAGAGATGAATCCATGGGAATTTAATATTTTTTACATGATAATACCCCAAATAGGTATGCCTCAACATGATATTTTGCATCAACATTTGATTTACAGATAAAATTAGGACATTCAGTGATTTTTAGGCTTAATTTGCATTACTTGATAGAAATCAATATGAATTCCGATTGGAATGTGGTTATGGCCAAAATGGGGTGTTTGAATTTTTACCTTATTTCAATATGTATTGTAAGACATAGGCATAATAATGTCTTCTCAAAAAATGAAAAATTCATTAATTCCTAAAGGTTCATTCCTTAAAGGGTGGTTAATTATCCCTAGCTTCCCCCTTAAGGGATCGGGTAGAAAATAGAGTCATCAAAAATTCCTATAAAAAGAATAAATAGACATGATATAGAGGTAACAAGGGTGGAAATATTTCTTTACCCAAAGGAAGTTATAATTGGTGACATAATGATTTTCGCTAGTAGAGTAGATGGATCCAAATAATGATTTCCCAAAGGTGATTATAATCATTAGCATAATGAAAATTCCCCATTAGGATTTATAGGTCAAAAAATAATGATTTTACCAAAGGAGGTAATGATCATTAACACGTTGTTATACCCCATTAGGTGGATTATACCTGATAAAATTTATTCTAACCAATAGGGTTGGATATATTCATACTCAGTCCATAAATAATTTTTTGTGCTTGAGAAAATTGGAAAAGGAGCTCATAAAATGATCCCATAATCAAGGACTAATGGTGAGCTAATACAAAAGATAGGTATGAATTATAACTACCTAATAGTATGGAGATGTACATCCTAACTAGAAGTGATTATTATTAATTTGTGGTTTAATTACTATATGTTTTATTCATGTTTAGGATATGCTAGTTGTGAACAAGGAGAAGTACTTCCCACTGCATTCTTTTATAGATCCATTGGCCTATTTTTTGTTGTGTCTTGTAATAATATGCATCATGGTTATAAATAACTATAATAATAAAATATATCCTAAGAATGTAAAACCTTAATTTAAATACAAATATAAACAAATTATAATTAATATATGAACAATAAAATCTCAAGTATGAATATAAGACAAATCAACTAAGTGTAAGAATGAATACAAATTTCAAAACTTAAGTAAAAGATATGGTTCATTAAGACTCAAGTATAAAATAAAGTGTAATAATCCTACAATAATTGAAATAAGGCATAATAAAAAAGTTTATTCAACAAATAATTAAAATAAACAAATCAAACAAATGAATAAACAATCTAAGAAAAATAACTAAAGCACTAATGAAAGGAAGTGTTAGTTATCAGCTAATTAAGATTAACAAAACTAACAAACAAACAAAAACTAAAACTAAGCTAAGATAAAAAGTTAGTCAAAAAATAATTAAAACAAATTAATCTAACAATAAAATCAAGTAAAATAACATACACAATTAATATAAATCAATCCAATAAACACCTAAGTTCAAGTAAGGGAAATAAACATCCTAATCTAAGGCACAATGAACAAAAAACTGATCTAAACCAAATAACTAATTGTTAACTAAATTTGACCCTAAAGGTCAAATTAGGACCCCTATATGTAAAATATTGATCATTATAGGTTTATATGGGGTTTAATATTTTTTCATGGGGTGTATTATAAGTTATTATATGTCATTTAATGTCATATTAGCCTTGGTCTTGGTCTAATTATTCAATATGTCATTTTGAGTCATTTAAAAGCCATTTAAAGGTCATAAATTCAAGTGGCATGGTTTCCAAGTTTTCAAAGTTTATTTTATCCTTTAAAATATCTAATAATTTATATAACCTATTATTAATGCTAGTTTATTATAAAATTGAGGCTATCCAACTAAAAATTAAGTAATAAATTGAAAAAGAGAGGCATTTGGCACCTGTATGACCCATGAGGGAAGGTGACACATGGGAGAAGGTCACATAATTTTTTTAATATTCATTAGGATCAAGTACATGTTTTAAATTCTATATAAGTTCCAAATTCAATTGAAAACTATTATGATACTTCTTTGCATTTTTAGACACATAGAAGTAGTCAACAGGTTTATGCTTGGTACAGACAATCAAAGAGGTTTCAGGTCAAATGAATTTGGGAGGTGGTAGTATACTAAAAGAGATTAATTTAAAAAAAATAAAATTATAGGATTAGTTAACCATGCTTTATGAACCATCTCTAATAATTTGACTATGTTTTTCTACTCACTATTTCTTGTACCCTATAGGTTTTGCCCTATTTGGAAAATTCTATACAACCCAATTAGTGATGTTGAATCCATAAGATTTTGGATATATTATAAAATTATATTCATTTTGGGTTTTATGTTTAATTATGTTTTCATGGGCAAGTTGTCTCATGTTATAGGAAGGTGTCACCATTGTGAAGCTTTAGACAAGTTCTTCCTTGTTGCAGAATGTTTGTCTTCTAAAGAGGTCTCATGTGAATATAATATGGTGTTCCATAGGTTTAAATGCCATATTATCACCTATTTATATGTTTGGTTTCATAACACCATGTTTGGATCAAATATTCAATCTTTCCTTTCTCATAGTCAACTCTCTACACACCTTCACTTGTAGTCACATGTATAAAGCCTCTTAAGCATGTTAATTTAGTTTTATTGAGTAAATATCAACTTATTCAAGGAATAAATAACTGAAGAGAGTTTATTTTCATGTTTTAAGAGGATGTATGTTGGTTTCAAGTTCATACACCACTCTTACTAGCCACTAGACACCATTGCATGCTCTGTAATAGGTGTTTACAAGAGGTTTTCATGATTGGAACATATGTTTTGAAGCTTGTTTCAATATATCCACAAGGCCAAACATGTATTTCAGTGATTTAAATTGAGTTTAAGTTGTTAATTAAGTCATTCATCCACACGTTTTGCTCCATTTCATTCTCACATTGTGCACCCAGCTCATTTACACCTACAAGAATCTCCCTAATGATGTCATGATGAGAATGAAATTTGGATAGGTGTTTCAATATTTTAAGATTTTTATGAGTCCATTTTAAAACTTGGTGAATGTTTTAAATTGATCACCAACATAATTTTATTTTTAATATCTATATTTTTACCCATTGCTTGTTTATGAATATAACCACCTAAAAGTGGCTTAACATAGAACTGAGATATCAGTTTGGAGCACTAAAGCATGAGATGAAACTCTATTTGAAGTCATAGCATGAGGTGAGAGAATTTTAGACCTATTTTGGGTTTGGATTGGAAAATTTAAGTTGAAAACCATGTTTAAAAATTCAATGACTGAGTTTAGGGACTTAATCCTAAAACATAGAGAACAAAGGGCTAGGTCATTTAGTCAAGGTATTTTAATAAGGTTACAAATAGTCTTGATGCATCCTAGTGAGTTTACCTTTTACCTCCTACATAATAAAAGAACCGTTCAAAGTTTATAATGCTGATTATTGGTAGAAAGTGGTTGTTGAAGGACCCAAAATCACACTTTTATATATTAAATTCCTTCACTATTATCTTTAGTATTTGGATGACTAAGTGACCTTTATGTTTCAATTCGATAGTCTAAACCATACCTTAATGTTTTAATGGATTTTCATGGTTGGTAAGAACATGTATGAGCTAGAGGATAATAAAATAGGTTTATAGTTATATTTTTGAGCCCATACACACATATAGGTGTCTACTCTCTTAAACATGCATCTACAACCAACTAGGCCTAAAAATGCAAAGATGCTTGAATTGGTTGCTAGATGATGAGTTGTCTTCTTAGATTATTATTAAATTGTGTAGTAATAATTAATTAGGTTTAGGATTTAACATTTTAATAAAAACCACCTTATATATCTCATCAACATCTAATGAGAACCTACAACCAAGCTTAAGAGAGAAAACATAGTCTTGTGGGTCAAGGAAAGAAGACCTAAAGTCATGTTTTGATGAAGTAATTATGTATGTATCATGATTGTATGACTATAATATGATTTTTTAGGATAATAATTACATTTAAATACCTTATTTCCACATAAGGAGGTGGATATAGTCCATATAAATATCCTAAACATCCACCTACAACTAACAATGACTTGGTTGATAACTATTCTAAGTCTTTGGCATAGAAAATACATGGTATGTATGAATAAAGGAACCATGTTATGGAATTTAAGTTTTTTATATTAATATATATCAATTTAATAATCCATAAAATTTTGATTTAAACCTATATATAGGGGGAAATATGCAAGCAGGGTCAGCTTATCACTCAGACCTAACTGAGTAAGAGCACAGTTCAAGGTTAAAAAATGGATTAGAAAGGTTTGTGATAATATTGAATAAATATATAATGATAATTAACATAATATAATACCATATTTATTTATAAACAAATAAATAATGAGCTCTAAATAACCAAGGCACAATCCACATCTTGGAACCCTACACAATCTACCTAAACTAGAAGTGTATTTTGGTTTTTGGGAGAGTTAGTAGGTCATATGACCTAAAAATTAGATAAAATTTTGTATATATAATATAAATGACTTGAATAATATCTTAAAATGATAAATTTTTCTATTAAAATAGGGTAAGTACCCTCTATTTTGTCTCAAGTAGAGGGTACTTCCCTAAAGTCAAAACTAGTAGGTTTTGTAAAATGAGAACAAAAGGACTCTTCAAAAGTTGATTTGAACCTAAAATAATATTTTTTAAGTTTAAAAACAACTATATAAACATTGAAAACACCTCATATAAGGAGGAAACCCAATAGGATGGTCTGGATTACTAAGGTTGCAATCAAGCCTAAAAGGCAAGATTTTACCCTAATGACCAAATGTGAGGTGAATATTAATTCCAGCCTTAGGTATGATTTATAAATCATTTGTAAATGTATATGGTGTCACATATAGGTATCTGAGCTATTGGGATGTAGGTATATCCATAAAAAATTCATTTTGGGCTTTAAGGTGTAGACAAGCTATTAGGCATGGGTAGGCCTAGTGCCCAAATGAGAAGTCATCTTCAATTCTAACATGAGATAAGAATCCCAATGAATTATGGAATGTTTTTAGTGTCATTATAGGTGTGTTTAAGCTTTAAATTTGCATAAAAATCACAAGGAGGGCCATTTTTGTCTTAGAGATAGTCCAAACCTATAGGAAAGGGATAAATAAGCTCAATAGGATAGCTTTCAAAGCTCATATCTCTTCTAATGTTTTGCATGGAGACATAAGGTACTAATATTAGTTGAATAAGGTCATAAAAAACCATTTTGTGGCATAATTTTCCCTATCCAATGTTCCATTTTCATGAACAAAGCCTAACATCTTAAACTATGTAAAACCCTCTTAAACCCTTAATCTAGAAACCGAGGAAGGAAATGAAGGAGATAATGAAAAAAAATGGCATAGTTTTTCTAGAGCAAGGATTGGATGTTGTAGAGGACTTAGTCAAGCTCCATACCATAAATATTAGTTATATATAATCTATATGGATAGGGTATAAAATAGGGTTTTTGATAATTTTTTGTATTATGTAGGTTTTATGAGGTTTTAAGAGATGAAATCAAATTTTAAAGGAAACTTTGGAATTAAGATAACTATAAATGTATATTTTATGCCTCAGAAAAAATCTTAAGTTCTCAAATAAAATCTCTCATCTTAGATATTTAGAATTAACATAGTGAACATGATAGTGAGAAGGTCAAAAACTTCAAGTGGGAGTCTTTTTAATGTGTGTCTGATGTCTCTAAGGCTAGGGAGGGTATTGAAAAGTGTCATCCACTATATTTTACTAATTTTCATGGAAAAATTATGCCATTTTGGAGGAAAAGTGTGAAATGTGTGTGAAAGAATAGATAGTTTGACTGTAGATGGTGATAGCTCATTTCAAGAAGATTCTAGATGAATAGGACTACAACCAATGCATGAAGAGGCATGTCTGAAATCCTTCCCTCTCATTCCAATCATCAAACCTATACTATTTTTTTTGGATGTTAAAATAGGGATAAATCATGAAGGTAGTTTTATGATCCATGAAAGGGAATTCCATGACACTTTTCATGAGTTTCATGACTTGGAAAACCACTTGTCTCTTTTAAACTTTACATGGTCCATTTCTCACCCTATTTTTATGTAAATTTAACTCATTATCTCAACATGACAAGTGTCCTTATGACCTTTGGACTTATTTCTTCTCTTCTCTCTCTCTCAGGTTCTATAAGAATTGGGCATTTTGGCCTTTGTAAACTATGCTCCAGCTGAGTATGGCAAATCCATACTCATATACAAACTATGGATCAAGAAAGACTAATTATTTTTACCTCTTTCATGAATATTCATAGTGTGTTTTACTTTAATGATTGATCTTATTAAAAATGACTCCTGTTTCCTTAGCATGTTGTCTCATTATCTCACTTATTTGTAGTTGGAAAGATTCTTCTTGAAGGTCATGTGAAGTGTTCTAGGAAATGTCAAGTTTTAGTGAGTTATCATATTCAATAGTGTCATTATAGAGCCCTTGTCTAGTCCTCCTTTCCTAAGCATTCAAAATAACCTCATAATGAAATATTGATGTGAGAAGATGCATATTGGAGAAGTGTATGTTTGGTTAGTCCCTTGTTCTCATTTGTAACATATAATTAATTGGTAGTCATCAACTAATTTAATGTATCACATCATTTAGGATAGTTTGATTTCAATTTTCTCTCTCCCTTTTCTCTAACAATCATAGGTGTATTATTGGTCTATAAGTGTTACAACAAGGGAGCTATCCCTATCTAGAGATTCACCTCATTCTTTGGCTCACCCATATCTTAGAGGTGTTTCAATTATGCCACTTGGATGAGGAGATATGAGACATCTCCTCAAAAGGTGAAAATACAAGTGATAATAGTTTATGGCATGCCCAATAGGACTTTTAATCCAATAAATTGAAATATTTTTGGTGTTGTCTTTCAACACATTAACCTTTGGAGGCATATATCAAAATTTCAATGGTTACTCCAAGATTAAATAAGCTGGTTAAATAGCCTAGGTATTCTTTTTGAAGATTATTGATAATCATTCCTTGTGTTATTTCTTCCTAATTTAGTTCCATGGCTGAATTTTGTGTTGAGTATTGTTTTACACAAGTTGTTAAGGTTTATAATTTGCATTAATTGATAGAAATTAATCTGAAGTCTGATTGGAATGCAATTGTGGCCAAAATGTGGTCTATACATTTTTTCATTATTTGAAAATGTGTTGCAAGATATAGGCATAATAATGTCTTCTCAAAAAATTAAAAATTCATTAATTCATAAAGTTTCATTCCTCAAAGGGTGGTTAATTATCCCTATCTTCCCCCTTAAGGAATTAGGTAGAAAATAGAGTCATCAAACATTCCTATAAAAATAATAAATAAACACGATATAGAGGTAACAAGGGTGGAAATATTACTTTACCCAAAGGAAGTTATAATCAGTGGCACAAAAATTTTACCTCCTAGAGTATATGGATCAAAATAATGATTTTCCCAAAGGTGATTGTAATCATTAACACAATGAAAATGCCCCATTAGGATGGATAGGTCAAAAAAAATGATTTGACCAAAGGTAGTTATAATCATTAACACATTATTTTACACTATTACGGTTTATTAAACTTGATAAATTTTATTCTAGCCCAATAGGGTTGGACATATCCATAATCAACTAAAAAAAAATGTTTTGCACTCAAGCAAATTGGTAAATGGAGCTCATGCAATGAACCCATAATCAAGGACTAATGGTGAGCTAATACAGAAGATAGGTATGAATTTTAGCTACCTAATAATATGGAGATGCACATCCTAACTAGAAATGATTAATATTAATTTGTGGTTTAATTACTCTATGTTTGGGTGGTGTTTAGGATATGCTAGTTGTGAACAAGAAATACTTTTGACTACATTATTTTATAGATCCATTGGCTTTTTTTTTTTGTGGCTTGTAATAATATGCATCATAGTTATAAATAATTATAATAATAATATATATCCTAAATATGTAAAAAAATTAATTTAAATGTAAATATAAACAAATTATTATTAATATATGAAAAATAAAATCCCAAGTGTGATTATAATAAAAATAAAATAAGTGTAAGAATGAATATAAATTTCACAACTTAAGTAAAAGATATGGTTAATCAAGACTCAAGTGTAAAATAAAGTGTAATAATACTACAACAACCAAAATAAGGCACAATAAAAAAGGTTAGTCAATAAATAATTAAAATAAACAAATTAATAAACAACCTAATAAAAATAACTAATGCACTAAGGAAAGGAACAATGTTAGTTATCAGCCAATTAAGATTAACAAAACCAACAAACAAATAAAAACAAAAACTAAGCCAAGATAAAAAATTAGTCAAAAAATAATTAAAATAAATTAACATAACAATAAAATAAATTAAAATAACACATAATAAATATAAATCAATTAAATAAACACCTAAGTTCAAGCAAGGAAAATAAATAACCTAAGCTAAGGCACAATGAACAAAAAATGAATCTAAACCAAACAACTAATTGTTAACTGAATTTGACCATAAAGGTCAAATTGGGACCCCTATAGTTAGAAACTTGATCCTTATAATTTTATATAGGGTTTAATATTTTTTCATGGGGTGTATTATAAGTTACTTTATGTCATTTAATGCCATATTAGCCTTGGTCTTGGTCTAATTATTCAATATGTCATTTTGAGTCATTTAGAAGCCAGTTAGGGGTGATAAATGCAAGTGAAATGGTTTCCAAGGTGTCCAAGTGTATTATTATAATTTAAAACATCAAAAAATTCATATTCCCTATCAATAATGTTATTTTATCTAAAAATTGATGTTATCTAACTAAAAATTAGGCAATCAATTGAAAAAGAGAGGAGTTTGGCACTTGTATTGCCCATGAGGGGATGTGACACATGGGAAAAGGTCATGGAATGTTTATTAATATTACTTAGACTAAATTCCATATTTTAAATTCTCTATAAGTCCCAAATTAATTATAAAAATGTTCTACTCCTTCTTTGCCTTTCTAGACACATAAAAGTGGTCAATAGGTTTATGCTTGGTACGGATAGTTGAAGAGGTTCCAGGTCAAACACATTTTGGAGGTGGTAATATACTTAGATAGATTAATATATATAAAAATATTTCTAATATATTTAAACCTTTATTTATGAACCGTCTCTAACAAGTCGCTTATATTTTTTTGCTCACTATTTCTTGTACCCTATAGGTTTTGCTCCATTTGGACAAGTTTGTACAATCTAATTAGTGATGTTGACTCCAAAGGATTTTGGATATATTATAAATTTATATTCATGTTGGGTTTCATGTTTAATGGTGTTTTCATTGGCAATTTGTCTCATGTTATAGGAAGGTATCACCATTGTGAGGCTTTGGTCAAGTTTTTCCTTGTTGCAGAATGTTGGTCTTATAAAGAGGTCCCATGTGAATATAATATGGTGTTACATAGGTCTAAAGTCCATATGGTCACCTATTTATATTTTTTGTTTTCATAACACCATGTTTTGTTCAAATATTTAATCTTTCCTTTCTCATAGTCAATTCTCCACTCACCTTCACTTGTAGTCACATGTATAAAACCTCTTAGGCATGCTAATAGAGTTTTATGAAGATATATAAACTTATTAAAGGAATAAATAAATTAATATAGTATATTTTAAGGTTTTAAGAGTATGTAGGTTGGTTTTAAGTTCATACACTACTCTAACTAGCCACTAGACACCATTGCTTGCTTTATAACAGGTGTTTGAAAGAGGTTTTCATGATTGGAACAGATGTTTTGAAGCTTGTTTCAAGATATCCAAAAGGACAAAAATGTATTTTTTGGATTTAAATTGAGTTTAAGTTTTTCATAAATCTATTCATCCACACATTTTGTTCCATTCCATGCTCACTTTGTGCACACAACTCATTCACACCTACAAGAGTCTCCCTAATGATGTCATGTTGAGAATTAGAATTTGATAGGTGTTTAAATATTTTAAGATTTTTAGAAGTCCATTTGAACACTTGGTTAAGGTTTTTAATTGATCACCAAATTTTTTTTCTATTTACTATCTTTATTTGTAACCACTACATGTATATAATTTAACCACCTATAAGTGGCTTAATACATAACTCAAAGATCATTTTGGAACATTGAAGCATGAGATGAAACCCTATTTTAAGTCCTATCATGAGGTGAGAGAATTTTAGACCTATTTGAAGTCTGAATTGGAAAATGGAAGTTGAAAACCATGTTCAAGGATTCAATTACTGAGTTCAGGGACTTAATCTAAAAACACAGAACAAAAGCCTAGGCCATTTGGTCAAGGTGTTATAACAAGGTTAGAAATAGTATTGATGCATCCTAGTTAATATGAATTGTACTTCCTACATAATAAAATAACCATTAAAATTTCATAAGGCTGATTACTAGTATAAATTGGTTGTTGAAGGACCCAAAATCACACTTTTATGTACTGAATTCCTTCACTATTATCTATAGGATTTGGTTGACTAAGTGACCTTTGTGTTCCAATTTGATAGTATAAATAATAAATTAATGTTTTAATGGGTTTTTATGGTTGGAAAGAACATGTATGATCTATATTATCATCAAATAGTTTCATAGGTAGAGTTTTGAGCCCATACACACATATATGTATATACTCTCTTAAACATGCATCTATAGCCAACTATGCCTAAAAATGCAAAGATGCTTGAATTGCTTACTAGATGATGAGTTGTATTCCTAGATTATTATTAAATTTTGTATAATTAATTAATTAGGTTTAGGATTTAAAATTTTAATCCAAAACACCTTTTATGTCTCATCAACATCGAATAAGAACCTACAACCAAGCTTAAGAGAGAAAACATAGTCTTGTGGGTCAAGGAAGGAAAGAAGACCAAAAGTCATGTTTTGAAGAAGTGATTAATTATGGATCATGATTTTATGAATGTAATTTGTATTTTTTGGATAATAATTACATTTCAAGACCTTATTTCCACATAATGAAGTGGAGATAGTTCGTATAAATATCATAAACATCCACCTATAGCTGATAGTGACTTAGTTGATAACTATTCTAAGTATTTGGAATAGCAAATACGTGTTATGGGTGACTAAAGGAATGATGTTATGGAATTTAATTTTTTAATATGACTATATATCAATTTAATAATCCATAAAATTGTGATTTATACCTATAGGCAAGGGGAAATATGCAAGCAGGGTCAACTTATCACTCAGGCCTAACTGAGCAAGATCATAATTGAAGGTGAAAATATGGATGGGAAAGGTTTGTGAGAATATTAAAGACATATATAATGATAAATAACATAATTTAATACCTTAATTATGTATAAACATATAAATAATGAGCTCTAAACAACCAAGGCATAATCCACATCTTGGAACCTTGTATAGTCTACCTAAACTAGAAGTCTATTTTGGTTTTTGGGAGAGTTAGTAGGTCATATGACCTAAAAAAAAGATAAAATTTTGTATATATAATATAAATTAATTTTATAATCCCTTAAAATGATAAATTTTTGAAGGAAAATAGGGTAATTACCGTCTATTTTGTCTCAAATATATGGTACTTCCCTAAAGTCAAAACTGATAGGTTTTGTAAAATGAGGACAAAAGGACTCTTAAATTTTTTATTGTACCCTAAAATAAGATTTATGAAGTTTAAAAACATATATTTCAACATTAAAAACACCTTATAGAAGGAGGGAACCCAATAGGATGTTCTAGATTGCCAAGGTTGTAGTCAAACCTAAAAGGTGGGGTTTTGCCCTAAAGACCAAATGTGAGGTCAATATTACTTCAAGCATTAGGTATTATTTATAAATAATTTGGACATGTATATGGGGTCACATAGAGTTATATAATATATTTATATGCAAGGATATCCATTAAAAATTAATTTTGGGCTTTAAGGTGTAGACAGGCTATTAGGCATGGTTAAGCCTAGTCCCCAAATGAGAAGTCATCTTCAATTCTAACATGAGATAAGAATCCCAATGGACTATGGAATGTTTTTAGGGTCATTAAATGTGTGTTTAAGATTTCAATTTTCATATAGATCACAATGATGGCCACTTTTGGCTCAGAGATAGTCCAAACCTATAGAAAAGGGAGAAACAAGCTCAATAGGAGAGGTTTGGAAGCTCATATCTATTTTTATGTTTTGCATGGAGAATTAAGGGGATAATATTAGTTGGAAAAGGTCCTAAAAAAAAATTTTGTGGAAAAATTTTCCCTATCCAATGTTCCATTTTTATGAACAAAGCTTAAGGACTTAAAATTTCTAAAACCCTCTTAAACCCTTTGTCTAGACCCGAGGAAGGAAATGAAGGAGATAATGCACCAAAATGGCATAGTCTACCCAAAACAAGGATTGGATGTTGTGAATAACTCTGTCAATCTCCATACCATTAGGATTATTTATACAAAATATATATGGATAGGGTACAAAATGGGTTATTTTGATACTTTCTTTTATTATGTAGGTTCTAGGATGTTTCAAGAAATGAAATAAAATTTTAAAGTAAATTTGGGAATTAAGATAAATACACATGTACATTTAATTCCTTGGAAAAAATTCTAAGTGTTTAAACAAAATATCTCATCTCAAACAGTCAAAACTAGCATAGTGAACATGATAGTGACAAGGGTGAAAACTTCAAGTGGGAGTCTTTTTAAGGTGTGTTTGATGCCTCTAAGGCCATGGAGGATATTTAAAAGTGTCATAAACTCCATTTTAATAATTTTAATATAAAAATTATGCCTTTTTGGAGGCCAAATGTGCAAGGTGTGTGAAAGAAGAGCTATTTTGACTACAGATGGTGATAGCTCATTTTAGGAAGATTCCAAATGATTAAGACTACAACCAATGCATGTAAAGGCATGTATAAAATAATTCCATATAATTATAATCATTATACCTATCCATATATTGTTTTGGGATGTTAAAATAGGGCTAAATCATTAAGGTAGTTTTTTGAGCTAGCAAAGGGAATTCCATGCCACTTTTCATGCATTTCATGACTTGGAAAGCCACTTGTCTCTTTTGACATTGACATGGTCCATTTCACACCCTCTTCTCATTCACATTTATCTCATTATCTAAACTTTACAAGTGTCCTTGTTACCTTTAAACTTCTTTGCTTTCTTCTCTCTCTTAGGTTCTATAAGAACTGGCTATTTTAGCCTTTATAAACTATGCTCCATCTGAGTATGTTGAAGCCCTACTAATTTACATACCATGGATAAATATATAATACTATTTTTACCTATTTTATGACTATTAATAGTGTGTTTTACTTGTATTATTGATCTTGCTTAATAGTGACTCTATTTCCTTAGCATGTTGTCTCATTTTCTCACCTATTTGTAGTTGGAAATCTTCTCTTACAGGTCATGTGAAGTGTTCTAGGAAGTGTTAAGGTTGATTGAGTTATAATATTTAATAGTGTCACTATATACCCCTCATATATTCCTCATATCCTAAGCATTCACCATAACCACATAATGAAATATTGATGTGAGAAGATGTAGATTAGAGAAGTGTATGTTTGGTTAGTCCCTTGTTCTCATGTGTAACATACAACTAGTTGGTATTCATCAAATGATTTAGTGTATCAACTCCTTTAGGATAATTTGATTTTAGTTTTCTCTCTCCATTTTCTTGCACAAACATAGGTGTATTAGTGGTCTACAAGTGGTACATCAAGGGAGTTGTCCCTATCTAAAGATTCACCTCATTCTTCATCTCACCCATAGTCTATATGTGTTTCAATTGTGCCACATGGATGAGGAGAGATAATACATCTCTTTAAAAGGTGAAAATCTAAGTGATAATATTTTTTAGCATGATTGGTGGGCTTTTAGTCCCAGAAGTTGGAAGATATTTGGTGTTGTCTTTCAAAACATTAGCCTTTGGAGGCATATATCAAAACATCAATGGTGACTCCAAGATTAAATAATCTAGTCAAGTAGCCTAGGTATTCCTTTTAAATATTTTTGATAATCATTCCTTATGTTCTTGATTCTTAATGAAGTTTCATGGCTAACTTTGGTGTTGAGTATTATTTTACATAAGTTGGTAAGGTTTATCAATCTAGTGACATTCCCTATCAGCCTTGTCATGATCCTTACTAGCTCTAATGTGATCTTTACCATCTCCAATATGATCATTACTATCTTGGTCATGAGTTGTATCAGTCTTGTAACTAGCCTTCTCAATATAGTGCTCCTCCTAGTCAACCTAGTCACTTCTCAAGTTAGTCTATTTCAACATTTAAACAAAATCTCTTAGGATTTGAGAGGTACATGATGGATATTGACACACTAAGGGGATATGGTCAATATTTTCCTAGTCATATTATTCATAAGGTTAGAGATGCATTAGAGCTAGTTAAAATAGAGTGGGCTCCTATTGAGAGAGCAAATTGTCAAAGGCTCACAAGTGAGATGCTAGATGTGAGTGGCTTCATTTAATCCTTATAATATAATTTAAGAAGTCATGAAGAGTAGCCTCACCAAATATATCAGACCTCATATCTAATTCCCAAAAATTTCTATCATTCTTTCATGTTTCTTACTCATAAACCCAATCAAGCTTATCAAAGCATTCATTTTCCCAATCAATTGAAAGAGAGAGTTGGAAAGACAAGACTTGTTTTTAAAGAAAACTTTGATAGGTAGATTGAGTTGGCCAATAATAAAATACATAAATCCATCTCATTATCAAAGGAATTGTAAATTAATCCCTCATTTCCCTCTCCCATTACACCCCCACCTCAAGAGAGGACCTCTAATTATGAAATCTCGAGTTGGAGACAAGGTGGAGAATCCAAGCCTAAGGAGATTCCAAGTTTCTTGAACGCTTCATCCACTCTTAAAATTACACCACTAACTCAAGAAAATAATTTTAATACTAACATCATAATATTAAATAAGATAGTGGAATCATAGGGAAATAAAGAGGATAAAAGCCTAGACAAAGAGTGTGATGTTGAGAAAAAGTTTGATCCTATGCAAGTCCCTCTCACCCTTCCTCAAGAGACCTCTTATTCTCCATGTCATACCTCTTATACTCCTCATCCTCATGAAGGTTACTATGAAATTAAATAAATACTTTTCCAATAGAACCTTTTGAAGAAAATTTAAGAGTTAGAGTCAAGGATGAAATTGAAGAGTGTGATGGAAGGTTTAGAGCCCAAACAAGATCATATGCCTAAACACACCCCATCTAACCTTCCTCAAGAGATTTTTCAAGATAAATTAGAATTAAATGAATTTAATTTCAAATTTAAGTAATAAAATCAAGCTATTTTATCCCAATGTTTTCCTCCTCTTCCTCAAGAGCTTCCAAAATAATCCCCTACATTTCACTGTCGATCTGATTTTGAGTTCTATGTTCCACCTCCACCAACTACTTCATCTTGTCCTCACCCTATCACTATTTGACTTGATGGACCTATGATGTGGGAGACTAAATAATATTACTTGTTTTATAATAATTCATAACTCTTGCTTGAAGAAAACATACCTCATTGGTAGCCTCATTGGGCTAAGTCACTTGATTATAAAATGCCTAGTCTTGGCATCACAAAGAAGGAGAAAGAAATTGAGGATTTTGTAGTCCTTGAGAATAAAATTCAAGTTAAAATGGTTAAATTAAAACTTGAGATCCCTAAAGAGTGTCTAAATTTTTAATAATAGGAAATCATTATAGGGACTCCCTTTGCTGATCATAAGTGTAATTCTGCCTTCTTATATGAAAAAAAAACATGTTGACTCTTTTATAGTTGTCTATGAGGAAAGTGACAAACACTTGAAAAGGTAAGTACTTGAATAAGACTCTACATCTGATAAAAATTTTATGGATAATCATCTCAATCATGAAGATGAATGTGCTATTAAGGATGGAGAACAATTTCAAGTCATACCCAAAGAGATTGTAGTCCTAGAAAAATCTCTTGAGACCAAGGTGAAAGTTGTTATTCTTGAAGATGAACCAATACCTAAACCTGATTTTTAATCACCCTAAAATGCATTGGATATTTAATAACACTATCTTTATGACCTCATACATTAAGAAGAGAAGATTGAAGAGGTAATGGTTTTAGATGATAAAGATGATTGGTAGCTACAAATTAAGTTCTTTCAATAGCTTGAAGAGCCTTGACAAGTTGGGGGTCAAGTACATGACAAGGTGAAGAAAGAGTCTTACATATAGGACAATGAACAAGATTTTGTATAATATGCAAATCTCTTTGATGAGCTATAATAACTTGTATTTGAGAAGAAGCTTATCTTATTAAAATTACTATGGAAATAAAGAAGGTATGCTTGTTGAACCACCATCAGAGGTTGTAATTGAGGATCCATACAAGAAATTTGAGGTTTTTTGGATGAAATAAGAGCTAATATTCATATCCAACCTATTTATAACTACTTGGTTCTAATTGAACATCATGCCAATGAAGTTGGCAAACATCATGAAAAAGTTGTAGGCATCAATGTCAAAGATCAAAAGACTATATGTCTCATTAATTACTTCATGTCATGAAGTGAGAAGGCTATAAAATTTCCCTTGACCCAAGAGGGATTTTTCATCTCAATTTAGTTAGTGTTTAAGTCAATTTGTCTAATTTGGTGTGTATGTTCTATAAGTTCTCATGAAGCATATGTGCATCTGTTGTTGCTTTGTGTGTGTCTTTTATTTTGTGTGGTTGAGGTAGTCATTGGTATTGTCTTGATCAAATATTTTTTCAAGTTTCAAGTCCTCTTGTTGTTTTTTATAATTTAGATGACTCCCTAATCCCAATGGACTGATAAGTCTACTGGTCTAATTATCATAGTAGGTATGCTACCCCTATGAGTCACCAATTTATTGACCAAATTTGACCCTATAGGTCAAATTGGGACACTTATAGGTAAAAACATGATCCTTAGAGATTTATAGGGGGTTTAATATTTTGTAATGGGGTGTAATATAAGTTATTTGATGTCATATTAACCTTGTTCTTGGTCTAATTATTCAATATGTCATGTTGAGTCATTTAGATGCCATTCAGGGCCATAAATGGAAGTGGCATGGTTTATAAGGTATTAAAGTTTCTTATTATCATTTAAAAGATCTAATAAGTTATATTCCATATAAGGAGTGATAGTTTATCTAAAACTTGTAGGTTATCTAACTAAAAAGCAGGTAATCAACTAAAAAAGAGAGGAGTTTGGCACTTGTACATCCCATGAGGGAAGGTTACATGTGGGATAATGTCATGGAATTTTGATTAATCATCATAAAACTCAATTCCATGTTTGAAATTATCTATAAGTTCCAAATTTGAGATAAAACTATTTTACTCCTTTGCCTTTCTAGAGACACAAAAGTGATCAATAGGTTTATGTTTGGTATGAACAATGGTAGAGTTTATAGGTCAAACACATTTGGGATGTGGTATTAGACTAAGATATATTAATTTACATCAAAATAGTTATAGGATTGGATAACCATGATTTATGAACCATCTCTAAAAATTTGACTATGTTTTTCTGCTCACTATTTCTTGCACCCTATAGGTTTTGTTCAATTTTGGACAAGTCCATATAATCTAGTTGGTGATGTTGACTCTAGAGGATTTTATATATCTTATAAAATTATATTCATAATGGGTTTTATGCTTCATGGTGTTTTTATGGTCAATTTGTCTCATGTTGTAGGAAGGTGTCACCATTGTGAAGCTTCAGTCAAGCTCTTCCTTATTGAAAAATGTTGGTCTTTTACAAAGGTATCATGTGAATATAATATGGTTTTACATAGGTATAAATTACATATGGCCACATATTTCCATTTTTTGTTTCATAACACCATGTTTTGATCAAATATTTAGTCTTGCCTTTCTCATAGTCAACTCTCCACTTACATTCACTTGCAGTCACATGTATAAAACTTATTTATCATGTTCATGGAGTTGTAGTGAGGATATATCAACATATTCAAGGCATAAATAACTTAATATAGTATATTTTAAGGTTTTATGAGGATGTATATTAGTTCAAAGTTCACACACCACACTAACCAACCACTAGACACCATTGCTTACTCTATAACAAGTGTTTGCAAGAAGTTTTCATGATTGGAATAAATTTTTTAAATATTTTTTCAAGATATCCACAAGGAAAAACATGTATCTGATGGATTTAAATTTATTTTAAGTTTTCATGAAGCTATTAATCCACACATTTTTCTCCATTCCATGTTCACTACTTGCACACATCTCATTCACACCTACAGGAGTCTCCCTAATAATGGCATGTTGAGAATGAAATTTAGATAGGTGTTTAAATAATTTATGATTTATAGGATTAAATTTTAACACTTGGTAAAGGTTTTGAATTTATCACCAACATGGTTTTCTATTTAATATCTAGATTTATACCCATTGCTTGTATATGAAGATAACCACCTATAGCTGGCTTAATAGAGAATTGAGAGGTCATTCTAGAGCCCTGAATCATGAGATGAAAACCTATCTAAAGTCATATAATGAGGTGATATCAGAGTATACATATTTTATTTGTGTATTATCGAGTTAATTTTAAAACCATGTTCAAATATTCAATGGCTAAGTTCAGGGACTTAATCCCAAAAAACACAGAACAAAGGCCTATGTCGTTTGGTCAAGGTATTATAAAAATGTTACAAATAGTCTTGATTCATCCTAGTGACTTTTCCCTATACATATTACATAATAAAAGAACCATGAAAATTTTATAAGGATGATGATTGGTATAAATTTATTTTTAAAGGACCTAAAATCACACATTTATGCATTGAATTCCTTCACTATTATCAACAGGATTTAGATGACTAAGTGACCTTTGTGCTCCAATTTGATATTATAAACCATAATTTCATGTCTATATGGGTTTTTATCATCTTAAATAACATATATGATCTATATTATCATCAAATAGGTTCATAGGTAGAGTTTTGGGCCCATACACACATTCATGTGTTTGCTCTCTTAAACATGCACCTACAGCCAACTAGGCTTAAAAATGCAAAGTTACATGAATTGGTTGATAGATGATGAGTTGTATTATTAGATGATTATTAATTTTTGTATAAATAATTAATTATGTTTAATATTTACCATTTTAATCCAAAACACCTTGTATTTCCCATCAATATCTAATGAGAACCTACAACCAAGCTTAAGATAGAAAACACAGTCTTGTAGGTCAAGGAAGGAAAGAAGACCTAAAGTCATGTTTTGAAGAAGTGATTAAGTGTGGATCATGATTTTATGAATGAAATATGATTTTTTTTGTCTAATAATTACATTTAAATACCTTATTTCTGCATAAGGAGGTGGAGATAGTCCATACAAATAGCCTAAACATCCACCTACAACTGACAATGACTTAGTTGATAACTATTCTAAATCTTTGGCATAATAAATAAATGGCATGGGTGACTAAAAAAGTAATGTGATGTAATTTAATGTTTAAAAAAGATCATATATCAATTTTATCATACATATAAGAGTTATTTACACCTATATTTAGGGGGAAATATGCAAGTAGGGTGAACTTATCACCTAGGCCTAAATTAATAAGAGCATAGTTCAAAGCACAAATATGGATGAGAAAGGTTTGTGAGAATATTTAATAAATATATAATGATAATTAAAATAATTTTATACCATTTTTACGTAGAAACAAACAAATAAGTATTTATAAACAAACAAGTTACAATCCACATCTTGAAACCCTGCACAATCTACATTTTAGTTTTTGGGAGTGTTAGTAGGTCATATGACCTAACCAAGAGATGAAATTATATATATATATATATATATATATATATATATATATAAATGAATTTTATAATCCATTAAAACTTTAAATTTACCTACGTAGATAGGGTAAGTAACCTCTATTTTGTCTCAGATAGAGGGTACTTCCCCAGACTCGAAACTGGTAGGTTTTGGAAAATGAGGACAAAAGGACTCTTCAAAGTTTATTGGACCCTAAAATAAGGTTTGTGATGTTTAAAAACATCTATGATATAATTAATATCACATCAAAGAAGGAGGAAACCCAATAGGATGGTTTATATTGTTAAGGTTGTAGTCAAATCTAAAATGTAGGGTTTTGTCCTAAATACCAAATGTGAGGTCAATATTACATCCAACCTTAGGTATTATTTATAACTCATTTGTAAATGTATATGGGGTAAAATAGAGGTATATAATATATTATTATTTATGTATGGCCATAAAAAAAATCATTTTTGGCTTTAAGGTGTAGATAGACCATTAGTCATGGTTAGGCCTAGTCCCCAAATGAGAAGTCATCTTCAATTCTAACATGAAATAAGCATCCAAATGTATTGTGTAATGTTTTTAGGGTCATTATTGGTGTGTTAAATATTTAAATTTGTAGAGGAAGCATAAAGAGGGCCACTTTTATCTCAAAGATAGTTCAAACCTATAGGAAAGGGAGAAACAAGCTTGATAGGAAAGGTTTGGAATCTCATATCTCTTTTGATGTTTTGCATGGAGACTCAATGGGATAAGATGAGTTGGATAAGTTCCTAAAAAACCATTTTTTGGCCTTATTCTCCCTATCCAATTTTCTATATATATGAATGAAGCTTAAGGACTTAAACTATCTAAAACCCTTAGTCTAGACCTGAGGAAGGAAATGAAGGAGATAATAAACCAAAATGACATAGTTTACCTAGAACAAGGATTGGATGTTATATAGGACTTAGTGAAGCTCATTACCATTAGGATTAGCTGTACAAAATCTATATGTATAGGGTAAAAAATGGGTTGTTTTGATATTTTTGTGTAGATTCTAGGAGGTTTCAAGAGATGAAATCAAATTTTTAAGGAATCTTGGGACTTAAGATAAATCCCCATGTAAATTTTATGCCTTTAAAAAATCCTAAGTGTTCAAACAAAAGATCTCATCTTAGACAATTAGAACTAGCATAGTGAACATGATAGTGAAAAGGGTGAAAACTTCAAGTGGGAGTCTTTTTAAGGTGTGTCTAATGCCTCTAAGGCCATGTAAAGTATTTAAAAGTGTAATACACTCAATTTTAATATTTTTCATAGAAAAATTATGCCTTTTTAGAGGCCAAGTGTGTAGGGTGTGTGAAACAAAACCTATTTTGATTACAAATGGTTATAGCTCATTTTGGGAAGATTCCAAATGATTATAACTACAACCAATGCATGGAGAGGCATGTATAAAATCCTTCCCTCTCATTACAATAATTATACCTATCCATATTTCATTTTGGGATGTTAAAGTAAGGATAAATCATGAAGGTAATTTTTTGAACTAGCAAAGGGAATTTCACACCACTTTGAATGAGTTTCATGACTTGAAAAGCCACTTTTCTCTTGTAACCTTGAATGGTCCATTTCACACCTTCTTCTCATTCATAATTATCTCATTTTATCACCATGATATGTGTCCTTGTGACCTTTTTACTTTTTTATTCTCCTCTCTCTCTCGCATGTTCTATAAGAACTAGCCATTTTGGCATTTGTAAACTATGTTCCACCTGAGTATGGTGAAGCCCTATTCATTCACATACTATGGATCAATAAAGACTATTGATTTTCACCTCTTAAATTACTATTCATAGTGTGTTTTAGTTGGATGATTGAACAAACTTAGTTATGCATCTTTTTTCCTTAGCATATTGTCTCATTCTCTCACCTATTTATAGTTGGAAAGATTCTTCTTAAAAGTCATGTGAAGTGTTTTAGGAAATGTCAAGGTTGAGTGAGTTAGTCTATTCAATAGTGTCATTATATACCTCTTGTCTAGTTCTCCTATCCTAAGCATTCACCATAACCTCATAATGAAATATTGATGTGATAAGATGTCGATTGGAAAAGTGTATGTTTGGTTAGTCCCTTGTTCTCATGTGTAACAAGTAACTAGTTGGTAGTCATCAAATTATTTGGTGTATCACCTCCTTTAGGATAGTTTGATTTTAGTTTTCTCTCTCCCTTTTCCATCATAAGCATAGGTGTAGTAGTGGTAGATCAAGAGAGCTAGCCTTATCTACAGATTCATCTCATTCTTAGGCTCACCCACAACTTAGAGGTGTTTCAATTGTGCCAATTGGATGAGGAGAGATAAGACATGTCCTCAAAGGGTGTGAATCCAAGTGATAACACTAATCTAAATCAAATAATTAATCTAATGAAAATGGAAAAATATATAATCTTAATGTAAACAAAATAAACAACTAATCTAAGTCAAACAAAACAAACAATTAATCTAAGGAAAACAAATAAAACAACTAATCTAAGGCAATGCAAAAAAAACAACTAATCTGGATATTTATGTATCTATCATAGAAATGTTATGCATAACATAAAAAGGTTTCCCCTAGGCTATATGGAAAAAAAAGGTTGGACAATAAAGGTTACCCCTAAGATATAGGGAATAATGGAATTAGAATGGTTAGAGGAATAGAATAAATAGTAAGGGGTGGCCAGAATGAATATAGATACACCAGGAAAGTGGATGTTGTCTACATTGTCTCATGGACACAATGTCCAACGTGGAATTTAGGCCTAATGTAATTCTCTTAGGAAATGGGATAGAAGAAAATTGAATGATAAGAAAAAGAGATTTTTCATAAAATAAAGTGGGAAAGCACTCACAAAATGGAAAGAGTGTAAAAATAAAAGAAATTGATGCTCACAATTATGAGAATGTCAAGCACAAAAAGTCATGAGACCATGAGAGCATGGTTTAGTTTAAAACCACACTAAAATATAAGAGATGAGATCTCATAAATGAATGTGGTTTAAAATGTTTACTATGTATAAGACTAAGAATGAGGATAAAATTGTAAAATGGCAAGATCATGAGAGGCCTATGACTCAAAAAATGGTGAGAGTGTATATAAATCAAAAAATAACAAGAGCATTCAGAGACAAATCTAGAGGAAGGAATGATCTAAGAGAATAGTGAATGAAATAAATCACTAAAATTGGCTAAGCTGACTCCAAATGCATTAAGAAATTGAACATTTCCTACATATTGCCATAAACATAAGGTCCAACATGAAATTTAGGATGAATGTAGTTTTCTTAGAAATGAGATGAAACATAATCTAAAAATGCAATAGGTAAATGGAAATGGTCATGATGATATCTAAGTGAATGCTTTAGGTATTCCTAATGACTAAGAGATGAATGTCTTAAATGCCATGGATAAAATTTGAATGGCCTAATGTTGAAGGCTTATTTTAAGAGTTATCTAGCATATGTCCATGTAGTTGGGTTTTTCTAGGCATGTCAAATCAATGGAGAATTATGAGACACATAATGGGTTAAATCTCAAAACTGTGAGAGCATGGCTTAGGTTTATTTTAAAATGGTGAGAGTGTTTCTTTAATTAATAACAACATGGTGATAGTTTTATATTAAGTGTCACTAATACATATATTTCAAATGCATAATGCACACAAAAGTGACTTGCAAAATGACAAGAGCATTTATTGAAATTGCTCACAAAATGGTGAGAGAATGAAAAAATGGATAACCAAACTACACTCAATGTAAATTGAGCACTACCTACATATTCCTAAAGGACATCATATCAATTTAGTACTACCCTACAATGAAATATCTGACTAGGTAATAACAATTTCATGAATAGGTAAATGGTAATGTATGGAATAATGATATAATAATGTGGGTAAAATGGGTTGCTCCTAGGTTATAGAAAATAATGAAAAGGGTAAGTGATACTAATATTCCCAAAGGAGGTTAGAATTAGTAGCAAAGGAAATGAGATAGAACATGACAATAATAAAGGATGCAATTGCCAAACCATTATCATACTACCTCAAGATATTGTCTCTTTCTAAAAGATTTTTCTCAAATAATCACAATACTAAATCAACCATTGAAACTTCATCTCAATCTAATTATTTAAGGTGATAAAAGTACCAATGGATCATAACCAAGGTTAAAAATGGGATAGGAAAATGTAAACAAACTCTAAAAAATAGGTAAGGTACATAGGAAGGATGCTATATTATATGATATAAGGAAGGTGATGTGATGGTATAATTTAAAAAATCTTCATAGATAATACCTTAGGTCTCTTAAGTGAAATAAAACTTTATATGTATTATGGTCATTGGTTCATCAATTTCATCTCCTTGTAGTGTATCCAAACTATATGCTCCAAAGCCATAATTAAAAACAATCACATAAGGTCCTATCCAATTAGGCTTAAACTTGCCTTTCTTATTTTTATCGATATTGGTGTTAATTTAATTTTATTTACGTAAAATATCAAAAATATTAAACTCTTTATGTTTCAAAAACCTATTATATTATCCACATAACTAGTTATTTTATGCTTGAAATATATTCACATCATCTATGCATTTTTTATCTAGTATTTCTAGCTCTTAAAGATAAGGTACTCTATAATCCTCATCATAAAGATTGTGTTTCAATGAAATAAACATAAAATGAAACTTGACCTTGACAAGAAGAATGGACTCATTTCTATAAACAAGAGAAAATGGTGTGGATATTATTGGAGTATGGTAATTAGTATAGTAGGCCTAGAGGGTGTGGAAATTTTCTAAGTGTCAATCACAACTAGCATCATTGATAATTTATTAAGAATATTGACAATGGTCTTATTATATGCCTCTACTTAGACATTAATTTGTGGGTAGTATGTAGTGAAAAACTGTTGGGTAATTTTAAACTTGACATAGAGTTCTTTGACATCATTAATTTTAAATGAACTATGATTATCTGATATAATTTTGGATGGGATACCATAATGGAAAATGAGATGGTTAAAAATGAATTTGTAAAATTGGATACCTATCATGTAAGTGAGGGGTATAGTTTCAACATACTTATTAAAGTACTAAATTTTGGTAAGTATATAGTAATGGACATATGAGGAAGTAGAGTTAATCTTCCTAAAGATATTGAATCCTCATGTTGATATCAGTCATCAATATTGATTCTATTTGATTGAACGTGCACCATAATATTTCCCAATAATTGTTGTACCCATGACACTTAGAAACTATGCATTTATCCCCAAGATCTACTGACCTTTTGACTCACCACTCACCATTGATCTATATAGACCCACTGATTCGAGCTTCATCCACGTGCCATTAGATCTTCTCTATATGAATGAATGTGAGCCATAGATATTTTGTAAGTGTAACGTGCTTAAGATACTTGTTACCCACACATTTTCTCTTAGTATTCACTAACCTTTTGACTCACTGCTCACCATTGATCTTTGATCACATGATTAAATGTGCATCATAGATTTATTTGGGACCACTAGCTTTGTTAGTCACCACGTGTCATTAAATATTTGATCTGATTGAATGATAACCATTTATTTTTGGTAAATTTTAATTCAAATAGATATTTCACAAGGCTTGAAATTTACATCCCCATGCATGTCTCATTCTGTAAGTCTAACTTTGAAGCTTTATATCTTGAGATAACAAGCTCATCAAGACACCAAATTTATAATAAATGATTTAGGCATGAAGAACTTCATGCCAATGCAATCTTTTATCTTGAGAGGCTTTCTTAGGTTCATATATCAAATGTGCATCTATATTGACCTATTTTTTTCTACATGACATGTTGATGATGGTCTAGATATCTAAGATCACCAAATTCACACTTTAATCTTTCTTAAAGTGTTTCAAAAGCTTGCAAATGCTATGTGATCTCCTCTTGAATTTCATATGCTATTTGTGACATTAGATCACTCTTTAATTAGGACCTTTTTTTAGCTCCTTATTTTGGATTAGGCAAACTTGTTATATAGGCCAAATTTATCCAACATATTTAACAACTCGACTGGGTAGCATGCTTGTTATGCTTGAGAACTCAAACCATTTACATGACTCTTGGATTCACAAATAATGAGGAATATGATACATGACTACAAGAAACCCTTTGACTTTCAAATAAAATGAATTCCACCAAAACATGGAAGGAAATAAACAAAATAGGGAAACTAACCAAATAAAGTAAAATTAAACAAACAAATGTGTTAGGATATCATCTAGAGGAAAGTAAGACCAACTATGTACATGGAACTTAGCTTCCTTAATAACAATGTTTTATATGTATCCCATTAACTGGGATAAGAAGCTCTTCACCATCCATCCTTACAAGTAGGAAGGCATTATGGGATTTGTAACTAGATATTATGTATGGACCACTCTAAAGAGAGTCAAACTTTGTATGCCTTCCTGGCCTAGCTATATCCTCATCCCACTTGAGGACCAAATCTCATTATTTGAAACTTTGTGAATAAGCTCCTTTGTCAAAGGCTCTCTTCACTTTTTTTTATGGATTTCCATGGTGAGCATGGACTGATGCTTTATCTCTTCTAAGTCCATAAGTTGAACATATCTAAAATCCATAGTTTCATTCTCCAACAAATCAAGTTGATGCATCAGTTCTATGGTAAGAAATTCAAGAGAAATAAACATTCTTCCTTTCTTACCATATAACAACTTATAAGGGGAGTTGGATATTGAAATATTATAAGTGTTTCTATTATCCCATAGATCTGACTTCAATTTGAGATGCCATAAATTTTAATTATCTTCAATGGTCCTTCTTAGGATTTTGAATAGGTTATTATTAGTGTACTCAGTAAGGCCATTACCTTGTGGATAGTAATTTGATGAAGTGTTGAGAAAGAAAATATGTTAAACTACCCATTGGATAATTTTGGACCTCACAAAGGCCATAACATTATCATAAATAATATTTGAAGGGACTCTAAACCTAGTAATCAAACCTTCATATAAATCTAGAAAATTGGTATCATTTGATTCCTTCAATACCACTACTTTTATCCATCTAGTGAAGTAATATATGGAAGTTAGTATCCATTTATGACCTGACATTTAATAGGGGTTAATGACATTGATAAATTCCAATCCTCATTAGACAAAGGGCTAGTCCACTACAATGGTTGGAGAGGTAAGTCTATAAGTTTCACCTTTCCAACAAACATAGCGCACTATCTACATTTCCTAACCCATGCATGAAAATCACCAAATATGCTTGGATAATAATATGCACCACTCATGATATTATGTGTTGTGGTCCTTGTTGAATAATTCCCTCCACCATGCCCATCATGAAACTCTTCAAGCAACCTTTCCTTTTGATGTTGTTTAATGCATCTTAATAACATGATATTGATATCTTTCTTGAACATAACACCATCAACAAGAAGAAATGGAATGGATTTCAATCTAAAATATATTATTTTTTAAGGATTAGGTGAGTGGGATAAATACCATGTTGAAAACAGCTTACCAAATCATGATACTAGCTAGAAGGTGAGGTATGATCAGCTACAACTTCTTCATCAACTGACACCATAACCACCTTATTAGATTATTTTATGTATTGGGATAGATGTTCATAAACTCCTTTACCTCTAACCATATTTTTGACCTTGATCTCCACATCATACTTTGTTACCTTTGTTATCTACCCAACTCTTTTCTCATTTATGTCCTTGTTCAAGACAAATTCCTTGAAACTTGGATATACAACCATTAGGTGTATCTTATTATTAGACAAGTATCTAAATTTCTTGAGAGACCTTATAATAGAAAGTACATACTTTTCAACAAAAGAGTACCTTGTTTCATATTATTCCAAGACTTGAGTGAAGAAGGCTATTGGATGCTCTAAAGCCTCATGATTCTACTGCATAAGAATGCCCAAAATGGTTTCAATGTTAACATAGGTGTAAAATATGAAGTCATTTGAGAAATATAGTTTTATGAGCATAAGAGCACTAGCCATGGATTTATTAATTTCATCAAAACTCCGTACTCTTTCCTTAGACTAGTTGAATTTTTTATTCTTCTTTATCATGGCCATAAGTGTCTTAGCTAATATGGCAAAATCTAAGGTGTATATTCTAATAAAATTGATCTCTCTTAAGAATATTTGAAAATATCTTTTATGCTTGGGTAAGGAAAGTTAAATAAATGAAGCTATCCTTTTAATATCTATGCTTAAATCATGCTTTGAAACTATATTACCAAGAAGCTTAACTTCATGAACTAAGAAGAAAAAAAATTAGGATTTGGGGATACCCCAAATTTCCTACACCTTTCAAACACTTGCTCAAGGTGGACTATGTGATCACTTACATCCTTTAAGGACACTATTACATCATAAAAATACCCCAACACAGATTTGTTAAGAAGGCACTAAAATTCCATATACATGGCTCTTTGAAAAGTTGCTCCAGAATTGGATAGACCAAAGGAAATCTTTATATATGCAAGCATCCCCCACTTTGTGGTGAAGGCTGTCTTGAATTGATCTTCTACCTTGACCAAAATTTATTTGTAACCACTATAACATCCAACAATGATAACCTTTTTGAACTTAAAACCAACTATAAAATGTGTTCCATAAATGGAAATGGATAGTGGTATTTAAGGGAAGCCTTATTCAAGTCATGAAAGTCAACACACAATATAATATCACCATTATTTTTCCATACTAGGAGAAGGTTTTCCATAGAAGTTGAGTGCTTGATTAGAAATAAATTAGCTTACTCAATAAGCTTAAGAAGCTTAGCTCTCATCAAACTCTCAACTTAGGATTGAAGGCCTTTGTCTTTGTCTTACTGGCTTAGTTTCATATTCTATCTCAATCATGTGTTGAGCTAGACTTAGGTCAAATCCCTTGATATCACTATATTTCCATGCAAATACATCAACAAAACTTGCACATAACTTAATGAAAGCTTACTTTTTCGAGTAAGTGCATACTTTACCCAACTATAGGTTCTTATTAGGTGCAACTTCCACATTGGCATAGTGTTTTTCCTTTATTGACAAAGATGAATTTTATTTACTCATCTCATCATCACCACTAAATATGTTCTCAAGTGTGAAAAATAACTTGGGCAAATTATTTGTTTTTAATTTCATAATATGATCACCATATTATTTCAAGTATTTTGACTGATTTCCTAAGGAAAACTCAACCTCTTCTTGTAAGAATATAACAATCTAATTATAATATTAAAATATTTGCAAATTATCATTATTATCTAGGATAAAAAAACCTTAAAATCACTTTAATGTGTGACTATACCTTTTCATTCCTTACATCAACTGGGATACTAAATTGTGCTCCAATGGTAGCCAACCTATCTACATGTTTGTTCTTATCTCTTAGTATTGCCTAAATGTTGAAGGCCTAAAACTCTTCAAATAAGTCCCATAACCTATGATTATAAGATTTAAGAAATGGGTGTTTACATACATTAATACTTTATACTTGGTGAACTAAAAGTTCACTATCACCAAAGACTTATAAGGTGTTGACTTTCATCTTCTTAGCCCATTGTAAACCATGAACTAGTGCCTCATATTCTACAACATTATTTGAACAACCAACTTAAAACTTAATAAATGATAAGTAATTTTTATTTTATATATAAATTAACATCATTCCAGCCTTAGTACCATGATTATTACTTGACCCATCAAAGTATAATTGCCAAATACCATCAATAGACTCATCATCCTTCATCAAGGATGAAATTGGTGCATATTTATCATGGAGGAAATAAACACCAAGTCCTTATTATTTAATTAGTTTATAAGGATCATATTCATGTTATATAAATTCCCACTCATCAAAGAAAAAATTTGGAATCCCATCTAATGGTGATTCAGTTCACTCTACACTAGTTTCTAGCATCTCATCAAAGATGACACAATTAGTGTTCACAACACTTGCCATATATGGCTCCAAATGGAAACATGAAATGGGTTCAAAATGTATTTTTACCTTATTTCTATACCTAGTTTTGAACATTAAATATGGCCAATCAACTGATAAGTATCTTCAAATCTTTGACCTGAAGTCCCTTAAAAGACACATGGCAAATTAGGGAGGTAAATCCACTACAACTACATCCTGTTAGATGGTAACATTAGAGAAATCATGAAATGTTAATATCATATATTTGATGATGAATACTATCTTATTTGGTGACCCACCTATTTGCAACACACCCTTAGTATTTGGCTCATAGACAAGATCAAGCTTATCTACAATTTGCCTAGAAATGATAGAAATAGTCGAAAACTATCAAAGAGAGGTATAAGGGAGGAGTTTTAATTTATTTTACCTAAGATTTGTCCCTTTTTTCCATTTTTTGTATTTAATGCTTCATTGGCTGATATGAATTAGTTAGGACAACTCCTTATTTCTCAACTAGTTCTAGAGACACCTTGAGAGCTAAAAGCTCATGGATGAGCATATATTTTTGTCCTAAAATATCAAAGGAATCCCACATGTTAATGATAACATTTTATTTCTTCATATAATCCAATATACTGAATGAATCTCTAATAACCTTTGGTTGCACCTTTTGAACCACTGGTTGTTCATAAACTAGAGATATTTGAGGGACCTTCTCAACTTTTGGATTCTTATTTTTTTGTGTTATAGGGGCAATAGGTTGATCTTCGGTAATTTTGGAAATAAAATTAGTAGTACTTTAATCATTAGTCACATCTTGAGCCTCATCAATGGATATTATCTAATATCTAGTTATAGTTTCAACTTGACCACTTAAACTACTAGTCTCACCACCATGATTTGATGCAGCATAATCATCCACTTTCCAATTTACATTAATGGCATAAGGATGTCTTTGAACTTGTTGAGATTCTCCTTAGGGTACCAAATTTTTATCTTGATATTGACCTCCTTGAAAAGGAAATTCTTTTTATGTATTTGTGACATAGTAATGCTATATGATACCAAGGCTTGGTTATAAATATCATGGGTGTTGGAGGGTTACTAATTGAGTCATGCATCAAGTTATTTTGAGGAGGTGTTGGAATAATATCTCTTGAAATAGAGGGTACAATAGGATCAATGGTTTCATATGGTTTATCTTTATGTCCCCTTGTTATTGGTAGGGTGGTATATTTTCTTTAAACCCTTGATAAGGATGCCTTTGGTTATCAAAGGGATGATAAGTGTTCTAGTTTTTTTATTGATAAGACCTACCATGGTATTTATATATTTTTATTTGAACTAATTTATTTATAAAAGCTTGTAGTATACTTTTCAATTCTCTAATATGAATATCTTGACTAGGAGGGACTACAATTTTCTCTTTAGGGGATGAAATAATAGTTAAATGTGGAATTTGAGGGATTTGATGGAATGGCATGGGCCTCACTTCTTGGAATATAGGAATTGAGGGCCTTGGAGAAAGATTGTTTGCTTGTATTAAGCTATTATCTTCCCTTATAGAAACCTCATAGGCATATGGCAAGGTAATGTTGATAAATCTTCCATGAGTCAAATTTTTTCTTGCCACTTGGAAAGCTCTCGCCTCTAGTCAAGGAAGGAAGAATTCATTGTTTTCCTTTGCTGATTCTATGGACTCACTCAATAGATAGAAGTTTCTAAGGACTCAGTCAGATTATTTTTCTAAGGACTCAATCAGGAAAGCACCTAAAAGGTAAAGATATATCCTTCAAACTTTTTCTCTGAAGGAATTCCTTTGAAAAAAAAGTTTGAAGGAATTCGAGTAGGTGTAAGACCAAAAACCACAAGCTTTTGCAAAAAATCTGAGTCCTCCAATTTTTTTGAAAGACACTTCAAGGACACGTAGACTACTGGGAGAACATGTAGACAGCCAGCTGGAGGACACTTGGCTACCAAAGGGCATTTGAAAAAATCAAAGGGGAACGAACAAATCCTTTAGACTTTTTGTCTGAATGAATTCCTTCAGACAAAAAGTCTGAAGGAATTCGGAAGGAGCAGTCTACAAAGTCTGAAGACAAAACCAAAGACAAAGTTGATGAGAAAGGATAAGCTAAACAAGAGAAAAGAAATTCAGAAAAGCTTTTGTGTAATAAATAAACCCGAGGAAAAATAAAGACAATTTCCAAAAGGTAAGGCAAAACCCACAGATTGGAAGAAGGAATTTGGTCGAAAGCTTAGCCAAATCACCAACAAAAGGCTACAAGATATAAAGACAAAATAATATGACTTCCAGTGACCAATACAAAAGGGCCGATAGAGAAAATAGAGGCATAAAAACCCACAAAAATATTTTCGAAGGAAAGGTGACAGTTTTAGGTGACATCCTGCAGGCCGTCAAATTTTTCCTACAAGAAGTTACTATTGAGATTTAAAATCTAGTATAAAATCTGAGATAAATGGAAGCCAACTGTGCAAAAGGAGAAAAAAATAGATAGTCTGATGAATGAGTTGGATACAAAATCTTGTCGAAAATAAACACAACTAGAATTAAAATATTTACATGCAAACGTTGGAGTTACATGCAAACGCAAGTCTAATTTCAAACATTAGAGCTATTTTCAAATAAATGGTCTAAGTTTTAGTTACTGATCATTAAATCCCTATTTGTCTTCATTCAGCACATGCATTTGAAGGACTAAATTTGGCTTCAGCAAGAGTTTTGAGTCTATATTTGGAGTTGACTAATCCATATTTAGAGTTAACTAGTTTATCAAATGCCACATCCACTAGAAGATTTACATGCAAAGAAGAGGTGGATGGTTCATGACCTTTTGTTGAAACTGTAAGTGGATGTTAGGTGGCTACAAAGTGTCTTTTATTAGACCTCTCTCCACCATTTCCCTTAGGTTTTAGTCATTAGATCAAACCTTTGCATGAAATACTTATGCACAAGTGATTAATTTAAGTCTAAGGTCTTCCTTCTCTCTTGTTCGCTCAGTGTTCAAGGTTTTAAGCTGAGTAGGATCAAAATTTTGGTGTATCACCCCCTTTTAGGTAAGATTTCCCCTTTAAGTTTTATTTCTCCCTTTTCCATGGTAGTCAGTAGTGTAGAGTAGGAATCTTCATTGATACATCATACAAGAACTAGCCTTCTCTAGAGGTTCTTCTCACTGTTGAGGCACCCACCCTTGCAAGAAGATCCCATTATTTCAGCCAGATAGAGGACTGGTCATTTCACGCACATCCTCAAATCAAGGCACAGCTCTAGGTTGAAAATAGGTAATACAACCCATTGATTGTATAATCACACTAATATCAAAATTTAGGGATTTTACATAATAAAAGAAAGCATATTCTATAGATGGTCTAATCACTACATGAATCCTAGTCTATGTCTTTTAGAATCTGAGGTTAAAATTAGTCATGAATTCATGGGAAGCTCTTTGAATGGTATTCAGTTGCTAGACTAATGATAGGTGATTAGATTTATCATCAAATTGATTGACTAAGGCTAAAACTAACTCATCCTAGGTAGTAATGTAATTCAAAGGAAGATTTTTTATCATTTCAATGCTTTTACTTTGAAGGAAGCAGCAAGTAATCTAATAGCCACATTATCTTGAACAACATTGTGAACTAAACAAAGGTTGGTAACATCTTATATGTGATTAATAGTAATTTTTTGATCTTCTCTAATTAATAATGGGATTATTTTAAGAGAAGACACAATAATATAATCATAATATGCAAAGTTTCATGGCCTACCTCTATTGAATGGAACAAATACTTGATTTGTGATAGGTATTTGGGTAGTGGGGATTACACTATTTAAGGCAATAGGATGACCATGAGATGAATATTGATTCTAAGGATAAGGCCTTGTCCTATTAAATCTTTCTCTCTTATATGAAACAATAGGTATCTCAATTAATTCAAGGGGAATACTTTTAGTAGCCAACTTTGTAGTAACTTTTGGCATGAGAATGTTGTCTACATGCTGCTATAAACTCTATAAATTTAAAGATATTTAGTTCCTAATGATGATGGATCTCATTTTATACTATATTTGTTTCTCCTCAACTCCAAATTTTAGTTCCTCAAGGAGAATGTGTCCCACAGATCATGTTAGAACTATTGGTGGTCTAGGTTATGCCCTAGCTAAGAAGGGGATTGTTCAAATCCTCCTACTTAAACCCAGTCCAACATGGGACTGACCCTAGGATTTGGGTCACCTAAAATTGGGTTAGACCTATAGATAAGTTTGGATTCCTTTTGGGACTATCACATATGCTAAACCTAAATTAGCTTCTTGCTAGGAAAAGGGGAGAGAGATTGACAATAATTCATAAAATCATGTAGAAATTAGGTGATGCACCAAACATTTTGATACTTATACTTGTATAAGATATACTATAAGACAATTTAAATATTTCCAAACTTCACTTAATTCACTCTTTGATCAGCTTCCATATAATTATTTCACAAAATGACATTAACTAGTTATCAACCTAGCATGGGAGGGTAATTACCCAGTTCCACACTGACCTATAAACTATATATGCACTTATAATGACCTATGATAACTATCAAGACACTTCATAAAGGTAATAAAATTTATATAGAGGCAAGGAAAACATACATTCACTTGACCACATCAATAAATTCATAAGACACACTTCAAATTAGATAGTAAATGGAAGAATTTAGTCTTTTATTACATCAAATAGGCATTACATTATAAATCTTGGTAAAGTCTAGTCCTGCCAAAGAGAGGGATCCTCTTCAAAGATTGGAATCCTATATTTATATTAGAATGGGATGAGAGAGATGAGGATCATGTGTATAATGATGGATAAGGCAGCATGATGACCAATATTTTTAACCATCTGACATTGATGCCATTAGAAAAGATCATAATGTCTAAGACTACTTCTAGAAAAATGCCATAAAAACCATATCAATCACTTTAAATATATATTTGGCATAATTTTATGCTATTTATGGTTACAGTGGTGGTATTAAGTCATTTTAAATCTCAATTTCAATGTCAAAGTAGTTACAATAGTTAGATCAATCTATTGAGATCTTATTTTGGTGTTGATTGATCCTTTCTACTTCATATTTGTCATGTAATAGTGGATAAAAGTGTCCTAATATTATTTTTGGATTAGCTATAAACCTAATAAAATTGATTTACCTACCTCCATGACCACCATTTTAAGGGTTTGCTTTGGTTAGAGCTCAATTGCAATTTTTCTTTATTAAGTTCTTGGCTTTCAAATTTTAATAGTGACCATCGATCTTGATTTTGTTTTATTAAACACATACCATCAGATTACCTAATAGTTACCAAAATCATGGCACTTTGAAACTACACATTTTTCCTCGGGATCTATTGACATTTTGATTTGTCACTCATCATTGATATTCTTTGTATGATGGATAATGCATTGTTGATCTGCTTAGATCCACTAACTTGAGCTTAGTCTATATGCCATTAGATCTTATCTATATGAATGAACATGAGCCATAGATATTATACTAGTTTAACATGCTTAATATACTTTTCACCCATGTATTTTATCTTAGGATACACTTACCTTGTGACTCATTGCTCACCATTAATCTTTAATTACATGATTTGATGCATATCATAGATCTATTTAGGCCAACTAGCTTTGATAGTAACTATGTGCTATTAGATATTTAATTAGATTGAACACTAAACATTTATATTTGGGAAATTCAAATTCAAATGTCTATTTCATGAGGCCTAAGCTTGATGTCCCCACGTATGTCTCATTCTACAAGTCTAATTGTGAAGCTTTGTATCTTAAGATAACAAGCTCATCAAGACACCAAATTTGTAGAGCATGATTTATGCATGAATAACTTTGTTTCCATGAAATATTTTGGATTGAGAGGATTTCTAAGGTTCATATATCAAATTTGAAACCATATTTACCTATTTGTTTTTTCATGACATACTGATCATATTTTAGCTATCTAAGATCACCAAATTCACACTTTAAGCTTGATTAAAGTGTTTCAAAAGCTTAAAATTTTTATGTAATCTCCTCTTGAAGTCCATATGTTCCTTGTTACATTGGATCACTCTCCAATAAAGACCTACTTAGGTCCTTATTCTATATTAGTCAAACTTGGTATATAGGCCAAATTTGGCCAACAATGTGGTCATTGGATTTAGTGTTCATCCTGGAGCATGGGTCAAATTTACATGCCCTAGCATTATTTACACATTTTAACATAATAATATACATATAATTCCATGTTCAACCAATAATAACCATTATGTAGGAGATTTTTATCAAGGATGACCTCATTGGTGTATACCCTATAAAATTCTTTGTGAATTTTTCTTAATGTTAATACAGATTCTATTAAATTTAAAAAAAGAAGCAGAGTTTCCATCAAAAATTCTACAGTAAAGTGTAGGTATAAGTAAGGTATATATAGAGGATTATTATTTGAAGGCCTTTTATTTCATATGGGAAAGATCTAAGAGAAGGACTTGGTCATGGAGGTAGTTTTATAGTTTGAAATACTAGGTAGAAATAGGAACAACAATATCATAGATCACTTCAATGGATGAGGGTTCATGAGTAGGTGTTAGAATATGTTCAATGAAGAACTGGTAGTCTCTTGCCTTGTTCATTATGTGAATCAAAGAACCAATTATATCCATGGCATCTATCATCTAATTATTGGCCCCTGATATGTGTTTAAATTGAATGTGAGTAATTTATTTCTTGAGAGTGTCCATTATGAATTTATAAGGTACCAACTTGTTAGTTGTGGTCTTGAATTGGTCTATAACTTGAGTGTATACCATGTATTTATAAGGTACCAATAGGTATTGAATGTTTCATTATATCCCTAGACAAAGCCCCCCAACTATTGTTTCATACTCAACCATGCTATTAGTATAAGGAAAGACAATACATAATGAATTGGGAATGAGATCCCCTTATGGTGTTATGATAACAACCCTACTCTTGACCCATGAAATGTGAAAAAACCATCAAAATAAAGCTTCCATTTCTTCTCTTTAGGAGGATCTTATGCTATGGTCATAATGGACTCACATGAAAATGCAAAATTAAGTGGGTGAGTATTTGATATGAGAGCTTCAACAAGCTAATACATAAGTACCTATCCCTTCATGGTATTTTTACTAACATATTAATTCTAAAAATCACTAAAAATCATGATCCACTTATCCATGTGACCTTGTAAATTTATTTATGATAGTAGATACTTTAGTGGATCTACTTTGGCAATGACTATGATCTTTTTGTTGACCATGTAATGATGTAAATTTTGGGTTACAAATACCATATCTAAACAAGTTTTATTAATTAAAATACAATTGTGCTCATATGATACCAATGTATGGATTGGATAATAAACTAAATGTTCTTTCATGTTTCATCATGTTGGGCTAAAAGTGCCCTAGGGAATTTTCAAAGGTAGATAGGTAAAGTAAGAATGGATTTCACAATGTATGTGGTAACATAATAGATAGATTTTCTATGTATTTATTTAGATACTCAAAGGAATTTTAGTAGTATTAATTTCATGAATGGTTAGTTCCTTTATTTAATAAATGAGTGAACGTGTGACATTTATCAAGAAAATATGAAATGAATAATCTAATATACTATTTTTTCCCTATAAAATGCAAAGCTAATTCATAGTAATAGGTGTTAACATCTTGGTAATGTCCTAAATATTGGTAGGATCAAATTTAATACATTATTGAGAGATAATAAAGCCTAAAATTTTGCCTAAATTAACACTTATGACACAATTTTTAGGATTAAGATGAACCTTACACTCATAAAACCTTTCAAAGATTATTTATAGTATAGTTAGATGGTCTACATGGGTCTTATATTTACCTAATATGTCATCAATATAGTCTTCAACAATATCATGTATCATATCATGGAATATAATAGTTATGGCCTTTTGATATGTTACCCCTAAATTATTGAGGTTGAAAGGCATGACCTGATAGAAAAAAATTCCCCAAGGAGGGGTGAATGTTATCTTGTGTTGGTCTTCTAGTGCAATCTTGATATGGTTATATCTTGAAAAGTGGTCCATGAGGGAAAGCATTTCATACCTAGATATAGATTCAAAAATCATGTTGATGTTTTATAGAGGAAAGTCATCCTTTGAGCTAGTTTTTTTAATGTCTTAGAAATCAATGCATAATTTTATACCTTATGACTTTTTATTTACTAGAACAATAATAAATATCCACTCTAAATAATCAATAGGTCTAGTACAGGTTGCATTTAAGAGTTTATATAATTATTTCTTGATGAAGATGACAATGTGAAGATGTATTTTCCATATTTTATGTTTAATTGTCTTAACATCTATATTAACTACAAGATGGTGTAGAACTAATGATGGATCCAAACTTGGCATATGAAAGTAAGCCCATGCAAAAAAATATATGAAGTCTCTTAGAAGAGCTGTAATAAATTCACATTCATCCTTAGTGAGGGATGTGCCTAGTTTTATCCACTTGGGATCATCTGGAGTTTCAATGTTGGCTTATAAAGTATCCTCTACAAAGAGAGTAGAGCCATATTCTAGGATAATAAACAAATATGTAAACTATATGGAAATTCCAAAGTCCTCTGGTTAGATTGGTTCTTCAAGTTCCCTCAAATAAGAGGAATTACAATCTCCTAATGGTGGCAAGGGGCATGTAAAAAACACCTCAGGACACTCTTAGATAATTTTTTCAAAATCATGTTTCTCCTATGCATTGAGTTTGGACCCAAAGGTAATTTAATTATTAGTGGTCTACCCATATTAATTCAAGGAATGGTAAACATCCACATCTAGTGGCATATGAAACAAGTTTTCACCAAGAGACTAGACTTTTTATTTACTTTTTCCCTAGTCTAAAAACACATAAAAGAGGTTTCCACTTTGGGACCTCAATGGTTATTTTTTAATTTTGGATAAGGGTGTTCACTTGCTCTTTCAAATAGGTCATAGGATCCAATTTGATATAAAATCCTTGCTTATGATCTCCTAAAAAACATTGTCTCTTAGGCCAAAAAATAAAAAAAATTATCATCATTATTTACCTCATCTAGAGGTACTTTAGACTATCATTGGTCCTAGTCTATGAATTGAGGGTGATAAAAGGTAAGTGGGGAATGGAGGATTACTGGTGTGATGTTATAAATAATGTAAACATTTAATAGGGTGGTACTTACTAGGTATTCATATATAATATTATTAGAATCTACTTCACTATTGACATCATCATCATCATTATTCACTAGTGTAAGAACAAAAATAAGATAAGTGAGGTCATCCCAAGTGGTTTAAATCCAATACCATGAGTTCTTTTATACTTGGTTATAGAAATAAGCTCAATTGTACCCTACTGATTTGCCCCTAATCCTGTACCTTTATAATCTTGGTTATCCATAATATTTTTAGGAAATGGTACAAATCAACCAAATTATCATTGTACAACCAATAATTATCTTCAATAAGTGGGTCTTGTTCTTGGCTAGTGGCTAGTGTGAAAATAATAGGCACTAGTCTGTGAAGTTTTCCTTTTCCCCTTTCTCACCACTCCATGCAAATTGGCTTGGCATTGGGACTTCCATAAGTCTTAAGATTTTGTGGAAGATTTTCTATATGGAAGATATTATGGGTAAAGTATTCTCTTAGACCATTGTCTAAAATACTAAAATGATTGGCAATTTCAATAAGAGGTGTATGTGAAGTTGAGGAAAGGTTGTTAGTGTTTATGTAATTAAACTTTAGTAATTGAATAAGTATGTCCTTATCTTTATCTTTCATTGGTACTAGGTCTAGACCAAAATAGTAATTATTTATCTTGTACTCAACCTACAAATTCTTATAATATTGATATGTTTGTAAGTCTCTATGAATAGTTACCTCCATTCTAGAATGAGGAAACTTTATACAGTTATGCAAAGTTAAAGGTATTACATGGATTTAATGTATCCATGGTCTACCTATAAATAAATTATATGATATATCTAAATACATGATATGTCAAAGTGTGTCATGGGTCAAAGGCCCAATGATAATTGGTAAATAGATGGTTCCTTGTGATTCTCACTCTTCATTGTCATAGGCTTTGATGGTAATGGTCTTTGGCTGAAGGTCAACTACTGTATAGCCAAGATGACTAATTAACTTTAGAGACACAATATTAAGGCCCAATTCATTATTTATTAGGACACATTTAAATTTATGTTGAATTATAATAACTTCAATATACAATGGATTATTATAGAGAGGGCCTAGGGATGACATATCACTTTGGTCAAATGTCAATTACTATCTTGGGGCTAGGTGTCCAACTAAAGCTTGAAATTTGTCTAGAATAATGTCATTAGGTACTTGGGACTGGATCAAGAGTCCATTATATTTTTTGGATGGTAGATGCACACAAAAAATCTAAAATAGAAATTTGTATGGGCATATTTTTGAAGTATTCCATAATATCATACATTTTTTCCTTAATAATGGTATCTAGTTTATTCCTAACCAATATAGTGGGTTAAATTGGCTCATTGGAAAAAGGTGGTTTTAGTCCTAGGAAGGTGAATTTATACTATTAAGCTATGATTACACAATATGAATTAGATAAAGGACCATTATGACTAGAAGAAGGTGAAGGGTCTAAGATAGTAATTATTGATTGCCAATGTACTTGGTTTCCATCACATGTCAAGGAAGGATGAATAGCATAGAGAGGTTGATAAGAATTATTAGGTAAAGGTCTTGGTCTATTTGAATTTGGTCTATATTTTATATTAATCATGGAGACATGACCACCCATAATGTGACCTAAAACTCTACTTTAGTCATGTGTAATTATGTGATAGGTTTTTTATTTATTAGGGTCATTCTGGCCTTGGTTCTATCCATTTTTAGGTTGGCATTATTGTTGTTGTTGTTGTTGTGGTGGTGGTGGTAGAATTCATTATTATTGGTTATAATTGGTATTATTATGTTGTGTAAATGGGTATTGGTAAATACATAGGCTCTGATTAGAAGTAGAATCTCATTATCCAATTGGATTTCTCCATTTTCAACATATTCTCAATGAGGTGCTTCAACTACACATACTAGTGTATCAATTTACCATGAACTTGATTAACTAGTTAGGATATGTTACACTTTCAAGAAAGTGCTTCAAAATAAGCCAACTAATCATATTGGTTGTGAATAATTTGGAAATACTACTTCAATAGGCTCACCCATGTTGTTGAAGACTCTATCATTGGGTCTTCTTCTTGGATGAGGGGTTTTTTTAATGTGGTGGATGAGGTGCCTACATGCATGGAGGTAGTTGTATTTTTGGATCTAAATATGATTGGGGTATAGATTACATTTATGGAACAAGCTACATTTATAAAATAAGCTACATTTGCTAAATAAGCTGAACAGATAGTGTTTGCACTATTTGGACATTAAATGACTGAGTGATTCCATTACTAACAACATTCTTGTTTCAATTATATAGTTTAGTTTTTTCAAATTTATTATCTTAAGTGAACATAGAAGCTTACATTTGGATTGGGTTTGGGTTCTAATTTAGGCCTAAATTTTGGTTTTGGCTCTAGTTTTGGTTCTATTTTAGGTTTGAAGAAGACAACTTGATAATCCTTTTAATAACAATGGAATTTTCAATTTGTATACCTTTCTCAATAATCTCTTTGAATGTGTAAGCACACTGAATCTCTAAGTGATAAGATATTTCACTATGTAAGTTTTTGGTAAACATAGTTGCCAATTATTTATATGGTAAATTACAGATGAAGTGACTAACAATAGCTCTCCACAATTTTAAGTAACTTGTGAATCTCTCATCAACCTTATACTTAGCCTCACTCAAATCAACTACCAAAATTTCATTCTCAAGATTGTAGGAGAAATATTTTAAAAAATTATTTCAAAGGTCATCAAAATCAGATACCAAATTCTTTGGAAACTTAAAAATCCACTATAAGGCCTATTTAGCTAAACTTTAGGGAAATAAAAGAAGAAAGTGAATGTCACTATAGGCCATTGGCTATAAAGTGATGAGTAACTCTTTTAAATACTCCCTAGGGTCTCCTTTGCACTTGTATGTGTCTAATTAGATGGCTCATAGCCTAGAGAGAATGGTATTTATAAGTACTCCATATTAAATGGATATGATCACACATCATCCAATTTGAAATTCTTGGTCTATTCTGATGGAGGTATATGGCTTGGTAGAAGGTACACCACTTGCTAGGTTTGATTATGAACTTGTTGTTGACTAACCAAACCCTACTATATAAATGGTTACTATTTTTAACTAAGGAAATACTATTTAATGTGTTACATTTTCATTCCCAATTCATATGAGGCACACATTGGGTAAAATAAAATTGTTTCCTAATAGGTACTTGTGAGTTGGGACCTCTTTGTTGAGAAAACAACTATTGTGAATTGGCCATTTGTTAGTTGTTAGGTATCTATTATTAACAAATAATAATATGTTTTTAATTAGATAATGTGTGTGATGAAATTATATACTAAATTCTTTAGCAACTTAAGAAGCCACTATAAGGCCTATATAGATAAAATTTAGGTAAAGAGAAGAAGTAGTTAGATGTCACTATAGGCCACAGGCTAGCAAGTGATGAAGAACTATTTTAAATGCTCCCTAGGGTCTCCTTTGCACTTGTATTTTTCAAATTCTATGTCTTATAGCTTAGATATAATGGTATTTGGAGGTGTTCCATATAAAATGGATATGAGAACACATAATCCAATTTGAAATTCTTGGTATGTTTTACTATCTAAATAGCTACAATTACATACTTCATTTTCTATAGTTCTTGGGATGAAAATCTATGGAATAGTTGTTTATTGTTTTGTTTAGATGATAAAATTTGCATTACCTTGACCGAGGTATAGTGGGGGAATGAGCTATTATATATTATTGGTTTCATGGACTAATCAATCATGAATATACATTCATGCATTAGGATTAGGATTCTAGTATGACATTAATTGTTGATAAACATTATATTTAGGGTTTGGAATATGGATTTTATTAATATGGAGATATTACTATGATGGAGGTATATGGATTGGTAGAAGGTACATTTCTTTTTAGTTTTGAATAAGAACTTTTTATTGACTAGTCAAACCCTATTGTATAAATAGTACCTATTGAAATCCTATATATTAAATGTGTTACATTTTGGTTCCCTATTACATATGAGGCATACATTTGTTAAAATATAGTTATTTCCTAATGATTAATTGTTATGATTTGGGACCTATTTATTGAGAAAACACCTCTTGTGAATTGGGAATTTGTTGGGTGTTAGGTATATATTATTGACCAATAGGATTAAATTATTGATTAGATAATGTGTGTGATGAAATCATATATTGAATTAGTTAGCAACTTAAGATGCCACTATAAGGCCTATCTAGTTAAACTTTAGGGAAAAATAAGTAGGTATATGTCACTATAGGCCATAGGATAAAAAGCAATGAAGAACTCTTTTAAATTCTCCCTAAGGTCTCCTTTTTACTTGTATTTTTAAAATTTTATGGATCATAGCCTAGAGAGAATGGTATTTAGAAGTAATCCATACTAAATGGATACAAGCACTCAACAATAAATTTGAACTTATTTGTTTGGTTTCCTATCTAAATGGCTATAGTTGCATCCTTCATTGCTATTGTTCTTGGGATAGAAAACTAGATGGCATAGTTGGTTACGGTTTTGGTTGGGTGATCAAAGGTGGATTACCTTGATTGAAGTATAGTGGGGGAATGAGGTAATAAATAATGTTGGTTTCATGGACTGATCAACCATGAATACACACTTGTGTATTAGAATTAGGCTTCTGATATGACATGAATTTTTTATTAAAAAAATTATTTATAGTTTGGAATATGGATTTTATTAGGAGGGAACTTTTACTATGGTAGATGTATATGGCTTGGTAGAAGGCACAACACTTTTTGGGTTTGAATAGGAACTTATTATTGACTAGTCAAACCCTGTTCTATAAGTGGTACCTATTGTTGATTAAATCCCTAATATTGAATGTGTTGAATTTTGGTTCCCTATTGCATATGAGGCATACATTGGGTAAAATAAAATTGTTTCCTAATGGGTACTTGTTGTGAGTTGGGACCTATTTGTTGAGTAAACACCTATTATGAATTAGGAATTTGTTGGGTGTTTGGTATCTATTATTGACCAATAGGAATATGTTATTTATTAGAAAATGTGTGTGATGAAATCATATTATTTTGGTGGCATAGTGGTTTGTGTCTATGATTGTAGAATATTAGTCACCAACTATTGAGGTAGGGTAGTGTTCACCACTTATTGGGGTAGAGTGTTGGTTTATGTTTAGCTACTTTCCCACTAATACATATTTGATGAAGTTGATGGTTAAGGGTTGGTAATGTCTTGCTATAGTTGGGAACTAGACATGATTGCCCCTATTATTATGAACCATTCATGGTATTGGTAAGAGGGACCTATTGTTTTGAATTTTTTTGTGGTGTATTCAACCCACCTTGGTTCAAATTGGGATACACTTATGTGTTATTTACTATGTTTTTCAAATGGTCTTGGGTAAAAGTCACAGTTGCTTCCTCATTGGTCAAGCCATTGAACATGTTACCCACCAATGTATTTTGGATAAATGGGTCCATATTTATATTAGAATGGTGTAAAGAATCAATTTTAACCCCTATTAAAGAAGATAGATCTATTATTTAGGTGTTCAAAATGGATATAGAGTTGAAATTATAAGTTAAATTGAGATATGTCTAATATGCATACTACATCTATGTGAATTAGTTAGCCATTAGAACCTTTCATTTTAAAATTATATTAGGATATTGGTTAGGCATTAGCACAAGTGCTTGATGATAACTAGTTGAGGCATATTCAATTGGTATGACTTGAGGTGCATTAATAGGCACTCTAACTAATTTAGGTAGACTTTCATGGGAAAAGTCTATCAAGAATTTTTCTCCTTCCATTATATCCTTGAATGAAATCTTGACCCTCTTTTTAATAAAGTGATAGTTAAAAAAGTATGGGTCATAACTTGTTGGCATGGTTACATATTATGGTTTTTATTGGAATTGTTCGATGATAGGTGGCACATTATCAAGGTATTGGGGCATTTTTTCTTATTATTTCCATCGATAAAAAGGTGCATTAACTAGGTACAATGTTAGTGGGTCCCATCCTTGTTATATAAATTGAGTAACATAAGAGGGATAGGGTCCTATCCCTATTTTATAAATTGAGTATCATAAGAGTGATATGTATCCATCTCATAAACTACATCATTGCCATATGGGTCTTGAACAAAATGGTGATTCTTAACTATGTGGTCACAATCCAAAAAATATATGGTCCTACTATGTGTATAGTGAATCATATTTGAATCCATGGCTAATGTCTCTTGAATAAAATTTTTAATTTTTTTAAGTACTCAAAATGTGGTCTAAAAATATTGGTCCTTTGTTGTAAATGTTTTGAAACTTTTCCTAGAAATAAAACATGATATATTATTGCAAATGGTTTAAACTTGGCCTAGAAAAGATCCATTATTGAAAATTAATAATCAAAATTTGGTCTAAAATATCGCTAACACTCTAAGGTCCCTTGAATGAGTGGTAAAAAAAGGAAAAATTATATCTTGGTCTTGGAAAACATTCTATAAAAACTTGAGTCTTAGAATGTAGAGTGTGAGATTTGAACTATGCAAATAAACTAAGGCATAGAACTAGGCACATGAAATCGGTCTTTGGAAAGGAATTTCACACAAAATTAATTTAGGTCTAAAAATGAAACAAAAGGTGATAGGTATTTGTCTAGTGTCAAAAATATAGACTTATAAAGGAATGAACTAGGTATAAAGCATGAAAATAGTGCTAGGTCTTTAGCTAATGTTACACAACCATCCTTAGAAATAAAATGGTTGAGATAAAAATTGGAAATCAATAAAACTCTAATGTAAATGGTTCAGATTAATTGAAATAGACACATGGATTAATATTGGCACATGAATTTAAGACAAACTTGACCTTGGCATAAATAAATTACTCTAGACATATATCTAAAATCAATTGGGAAATTCAATCTCAAGTAAGAAAATTTAGAGCAAAGATTAAATCATTGAATCAAAGTGATAAGAAAGTCTCAAATGTATCCTAACCATGCTTAGTGATATACTTGAATAATCAGTTTTTATCTTATTTTGAGATTTAAAATTGGTTCGAGACACACACAATTAAACCAATCCTAGGTCTAAGTAAAGGTCTTTAAATCAAGCAATAAATTGATCCAAGTTGCACAATTTAAATATAAAATTTGAATTCCCAAGCCCAAATTAGATAAGAATTTACTTTACACTAATCAATTTTGGATTTGAACTTTGAAATATAAATTTCAAACTTGGTACAAAAGATTTGGATTTTTAAATGAATAATAATCTAGACTCAAATGGGTAGCATAATGATAATGTTTAAAACAAAGGTAAAGAAATGGTTTAGGATTTGGTTTTGAATAAAGTTAAATGTATTGAAATAAATTGGTTAGTTTAATAATGTCTCTTTTAACAATTTTATATAAGTGGTTTTGAAATTCTCAATCTAAGGCAAATGTTTTGGGTGATCTCGACAATGTAAAACTTATTAGTGTAAAATGGTGTATGTAACATGTGTTTTATGTTAAAAATTTTGAATTATTTTTGGATGTGGTTTGACACAAAAATAAATTTTATACCCTAAAACAACTAAAATAAAAAAAATAATAAAATCACCTAAGTGCATGTCCTACCTTAAAAACTAATAATGTTGTATAGTCTCTACCAAAGTTTCCACTAACATACCAATGCTCAAAAAGAATTTATTGTTAATAAAAAAATTAAGATAAAATGTGGATAAATTTTTTAATCCCCCCTCTCTATATCAATTATTTATATGTGGAAATAACTTAGAGTGTTTAATCAACTCATCATTAGGATAGATATTCTATGACTAGTGGGATTGATCTAAATCAAAAAAATTTGATGTGTTGTACATGTTCCACATGTGTGGATCACATGAGGGAGTAATCATGTAAAATGAGTTAAAATCACCTATCTTTTTATGGAATGTAATATTCCTTTTCATAATGAATTATTCCATGTACTTCTTATTGATTCTGAAGTCTAGTTATCACATGGGTTGGGAACCAATTGAGATGGTTAGGCTAACTACTCACCATTATCTCATCCAATAGTATTCCAAATTTATATACCCCACTAGTTAATTAGGTTATAAAAGTGTTAGGAGATGAAACCCTAGGTCAAATTCCTCCTAAATAAATTATGAGGAGGATATGAACTCCTACTCACAAGCCAATGCATTAAAAAAATGGAAGAACTTTAGGGTCATTTATAGGTCACCCAAGTCACTCAAATCTTGGGGATATCATAAAAAACTTTTATTCACTTCTAACACTTAACCAAACAATCAAAAACAATGCACTTTTAATCATATGGGTTCCCGAAAGGGGATGGGGGGAGCATACATGCAAAATTTTGATTTAAAACTAGGAAAAACAACTAAGTACTTTTGAAAAAATAGGGAAATAAAAAAATAAAAATATCTTAGGAGCACTAATATAATGTTTTTTTCTTTTTAGATCACTTAAAAAAAATGTGAAGTAAAGTTTGGTCCCTTGTGTTTGAACTTGTAACTTTGAAAAATAAAAAGTAAAGTTTTTTAAAGTGGTTTTTAAGCACTAAAAAGACAAGTGTGAATGATTTTTAAAGTGATTAAAATTTTATATTTTTAACCTAATTTATTACAAAAAGTTTTAATGGATTCACTTATGTTTGTTTAAAATAGTTATTGTTTCAATTTTGAAGCTCTCAGGTTTTTGACATAGGGTGAAGTCACTATTTATAAAATAAGGCAAAGTCATTATTTTCTTACAAAAGTAACATATAAAGAACAAAATTTTGGAGAAGTCACCATTTAACATGAATGAATTTATCAATTATATTAGTCAAAGTTATTTTTTTCTTAAAAAATCATACAAACATAAAGGATGGATACTTGATGAAGTCACTATTCTCAAGGGATGAAGTCATTATTTTCTTTGAATAATTTCATAATTTGTAGAAAGGTATACCAAAAGTAAAAGTCACTAAAATGAAAGGGGGTGACGTCAGTATTTCTATCAAAATATCCAAAATGTAGGAGAAAATTTACCATTTATTAAAAGATAGTTGAAAATAGAATACAATATAATTGGCAAAGACACCAAAATGTATTCAATAAAAATAAAGAGTTTCAAGGCAAAAAACCTAAAAATTAAGGTTGTAACTGAGCTTTTATTAGATGTTAAAGTTCAAATATCACTCCCTTAGTATGTGTGGAGTGTGTTGTCCCATCGGGTGTGCCATTATGTAGTATATAATTATGAAGGATATTTTTTATCTTCTCTTGTTAGTGGAATTCAAATCTAATATCAAACAACTCAATGAAAAAAATTAATACTTGCTTAATTACTTGGGTGAGAAATAAAGTAACTAAGCACAAAAATGAATAGAAGATGGAGAAAATAACTAAGTTTACCTTCCTTGTCAAATTATTCTTGTTTATTATCATATAAGTGTGTTCATGCTTAGATTTTATGTCCAATAGATTCCTTTATCAATATGTTTAATTTTAGGGAAACACCTCTCCTTGTCCACTTTTGGCTTGGCTTGGATTGGCATTGTTATCACTCTAAAATACACCATATAAAGAGGTTGTTTAGGTCTACCTTTAAGTGTAGAATAACATGGGAATAACCCAAGGTTGTGGGTAACCTATGATTGGTATAGACCTCAAAGTTATGGGGCTAGCTCCCTAGTACATAACTTATGGCTCATAGTCACTAAGACCTACTTGCATTAAAATAAACCTACTCTAAGGGATATTATGCACCAATATGATCATTCATCCACTCAAATTGACCTCAACTAACACTAGTAAACAAGATAAGTGACTAAACCTTATAACTCCAAGGATTCCTATGCACAAGTATTTCATATAGATGTTGAACTAAGTGATAAAAATAGGATGGTAATGATATAATTTTTGGATCAAGGCACTTGAAAATCAAATATCCATTCCAAGTTTAATTACTTCTCATTCAACACATTGTGTGATCTGCATAAGACCATATACTAACAACTACGTGAGATTAGGACTTGCCAAGGAGAAAACATACCACATGTGCAAATAAAACTAATATAACACACTAAAATAGTATCAAAGAGTATATAAATAGTAATCTTCATTTGCTTAAGAGGTTATAAAGTACCAATATAGGCAACATTTCCTCATACCCAAGTGAGGGATGCAAATCAAGGCCTTAAGTCCTAAATATATAGTAGAATGAGAAGGAAAGAGAGGGAGAATGGCATGGAGGTGAGAGATAGAGATCATAAATGACCATAGTCAACTCCATTTATAGTTACAAATAGTTCAAACATTCCCTTAATCTCCCTCCATACATTAACCTTCAAATTGATGGTCTTAAATGAGCCATTAGGCATTGAGATGGATTGGTGGAGGCTAGGTCAAACCTATTTAGCTTCTTCCAAATCATGACCATACCCAAATATGAATAATGACACTTCTTATTGAATTTACAAGGTGTGACTGAGGTGTAATTAGGCCTATAAAAGGCATTGAGCAACTCATCACCTCTCATGAAAATTGATTATATTTGAAACTACCTCCAACCTTACATAATGACCATGAAGTACATTTTTAATATTCAATATATTAGTTTTAAGGTACAGTAACTTTTTATGACCCACTTTAGAAACCCTCTTATTGGTTCCCAATTGTATACCTCTATCATTCAGACTTGCACACTTGAAGAGGGTGGCAAGCAAAGATGGGAAGTTTCTAGTATGTTATTATCACTAAGGAAAGGCATAGCATCTAAAATTGACTAAATGAATAATGTGACTAGGAGGCACCTATAAAAGGTATGTTTAATTCCCTGCTACTTTTGAGTTTGCCTAAACTAAGGTGAGAGGACCTATTAAGCTAGCTTACTCACATGAAGGAGTTTATAACTTCAATCTTCATGAGGATTATTCGTATAAAAAGGGAAATATAAAAAAATTTATACACTTCACCTGAGAAGGGTTTTCACATGAAATGTACAAATGATTTACATCATATACAAGATATTAAAGATAGATGAGAGTGTGGATACAATTTTCATTATATAAATTACTTCAAACAATAGGGAATAGGTGAGAATTATAGCATTAAGATTTAAAGCATACACAGTGAACATACTTTAAATATGTAGGGTTTTGTGCATCTGCAAGGCAAATAAAAATTATGATATACAAATGGTGTGTTATCTATAGGGTAGAATAGGGTAAAATTATATTTATTTAACTGATAGATATAGGTGTGGATGGCTAGTAAGTGAGCATGGATAAGTTCACACAAGAAATATACTATCTTCTTTAACAAATGTTATTTAATTTATAAATAGTTAAACTAAAATCATTCACAAATGATCCTCAAAATTTTATAAGTAATACTACAAATCACCCTTCAAAAACTCCCTCTAGTTAATTTCATGAACCTAGGACCACCCTTAAAAGGATTATCAATGCTCTATTCCCAAATCTCAAAATAGAAAGGATTTTTTAATCTTGTATACACCCTAAATCACTACCATGATGAAGTATACATTAGCTAACCAATCTACCTATCATGTAAAATAGAACATTGTAACTCAACAATAAGAAGGAATAGTAACCCATTAACAGATTTCATTTATCAACTGAATCAAATCTAAATACAATATATCTTGAAAATTATATAATAGAACAGTAAGCAAAATAATTCTGTAACAAGGGAAACATTTGAATGTTCTCAAATATTGCCAATGATTTTACAATAGAAATCAATTTGGCACCAAAAAATCACACCAGAGGACTCTCCAAGTAATAAATTCAAACTCAAAAATTAACTGATTTTGTAAAGGGACAAACCCCCTTTACTTATATAATTATTTATCTATACTCAACATATTCTTAGAAGATGCTCTAGCTAGAAAATTATTTCATGGACCTGGAGTTTATCAGATGTTATAACAACCCAGATTCCTCAAACTATGCTTGTGCTTCTATGATGATGAAATTTTTGATGTTGAACTATAGAAAAATATTTATAGTTATACATGTAGAGAGAAGTCCTGCAAGAGACAAAAACAAACTTTTGTCTTCGTATACAATAAAGTAAAATGTCCCTTTCTTATACCAATGATTATATAAAACTAACTCTTAAATGGGTGTTCCACTAATGTGTAGGGTATAATAGTTTCTTGATGGGAAATGAGGAGAAAGAAGAATAAAGAGAAAGGGAGGAAGAGGGAAGAATAGTTCCAATTAGGAAGAAACCAAAATACTTTATTATGCTCTAGAATCAACATTAATAACTAAATCCTTCACTAAATTACTCTTATAATTAGTATACCCATCAGTCATGGAGGTGATATCCTTTTGATTCAAGCCTACCTGGTATTTAAACTTGACATTATATTCCTCAAGCCAGGTGAAAACCTTTTAAAGTATGGCATGTTTACACCCAATGAGTGTTTTGAGTTGGTCACATTCCTTCTCAAGTTTCACCAACTACCTTATCTTATGGGTATCAAAGGCTCCCTGAGGTGCATCAATGAGTATTTTTAGAGAACTATGTATTGATTCTTCTATTAAATCAGCTACACCATAAAGGTTAACCATTTTTCAAAGGGAAACATCTATTTATTTAGTTGTAGTCTTTTGAGACTACTCCTCTCCCTTTAAATCAAATATGCCTTCTTTGAGTATTGTTGGTCAATGCATCAATACCAATTGATACTCTATGGGCATCTTGTGATCATTTGAAGAGATGATCTTCTCTACCACTAAAGTGTCCATGCCCATATTATATACTTCATCTATTTTGGGTTAGATCTTTTCCTAATTCTTTATATCTATATTGTAAGTGGAAATGTATGTGTCATACTCTCCTTATTATCCATTATATCATACAAACATTATAATGTTGAATGAATAATATCTTTGTCCCTAGTTCTCAAATATTCTTACCATTCCTTAGTTTCCCACCCTATAGATTTTAACTCATCCACTTAGCTGAAATCTAGTTATCCCATGAAAAATAGAGGAAGGTCTAGTGCCTTAATGGTAGTTGGAGTTACTACCTTTGGCTCACTCATTAACTTCTGCAAGTACTAGATCATGGCCTAATTTTGGGATCTCGACTCCTCCATGGTGGATTTATCTTTGTCCATCCTATAGTAACCCATTTTTTTCTCTAATCCATTTGCTTTGGCTAAAGAAAGACATGTGTAGTATCCTATTTGTACTAGAAACTTGAAAGGGTTATTTATCTTCTTGGTGGCAATCATCTCATATAGATACACCATTTGCCTTCTCAATTTCATTATTGCAACTTTTTCATCCATGTACCTTGGCAACTTATGAGAGGCCCCCAAGTAACCACTCACACTAATGTATGAGAATGTTATGAATTGAATGTATGTGGCATTGAATCTATCAATTATATCCTGAGTTGCCTTGGAAATTCTATTGAGAATTATTAAAGGGAAGATAATGTCCATCATAATGTTGATGAAGTAGTTGTACACTCTACAAAAGTTATTTTTGAATCCCTTCAAATTCATTTTTGGGTATACCTCATATATTCTCATTCCTAAAAGGTTATTGGTGAGCCCTTAAAAGGTTATGTTGTGCACCTAGCTATACATTAAATAAAAAGACATAAAAATTACATATGAATGCTTTTTTTGAAAAAATATCATTTCAAATTTGCATCATTTGATTATGAAAATTATCACTCAGGATAGTTGTCCAATCCAATTTCTTCTTTCCTTTCAACACACAGATTAGGATTAAGAACATCCATGGTTCAAATTTATCTACAGTGGGCATGTCATAGATTTAGGAAGTCATGGAGATCATGTATTGGGGTAAATCATTAAAATATATTAGATTTAGGGTTTTTGACATTTGAGAGACCTTCTACCTCTTCTTAGTGAGCCAATAGGAATTCATAATATCCCATACCACTTTGTCATTTTCCTCTACATGTTTTTGGAACTCCTAAAAAATAAGTGTGGTACTCTTAGGTTGGGGAGGAATTCAAAGCATGGTACTAAGGGCCTTAGGGGTGAATGAACATATAACCAATTTACCTCCATCTAAGACAATCTTAGTGTCTAGGTGATAAACTTTATCACAAGCAATAACTATCTCAAGATACAGGGCAGCCAAAGGGAATGCTACCACAAGGACCATGTAGCTCATGCTGTGGTTAGAGATAATTGGGAGGGGGTTAAGCCACTACAAAATATTCAACATTGACATGAAATCAAACCCTTAAACATCTGTGTCTCTAATTCCATCAATAATAGAGGTGATATTGCTCTTTACTAATGTAGAAGATGTGGCCATTTTTCCTTAACTCACTAAGTGCAATATTCTAGAATTAATTTTTCACACTAACAACCCTCCAAATATATTTGAACTCCATTCAAGAACATAACACCAAAGAGTTGACTAATACTATTGGTAATTATGAGAGAGACATGTAAATGGAGTTAGAAAATCCTCAAGGAATTTTTTGTGATCACTATTTTTGCACTGCACATTGTTTTTGCACACAAATCACTTGAAGGCACAAATATTAGCTTTAAATGCAAAGGGTGAATTCAAATGAAAATAAATTTTTAGTTATAACCCCTTAAATTTTGAGATTAGGGTTACCATTAATGCCTTGAAATTAAATGGCTAATCACCAATTACCAAATTAATTATTTAATTAGCTTTTTTGAAAAATGAATGGAAGTGTGTTGACATTTATCCTTTACAACATGTTGACTCACACAAAAAAAATTTACTTTTTAGTGATTTTTTAGGTCCTCAAGGACTCCTTATACCCTTTTCACTTACCATCCCCTTTTTGTGCAATGGTGTAAGATATCTAAAGCCTTCAATGGAGTGTATGAATTATATGTGTCATTACCTTAGGCATTCAGGCCTTTAGGGACCTTTTGAACATTACCTAATTTCTAGGTGAGGCAATATTCACAAAGGGTCTGATACTTAAAATCCCCAAAATCCTACCATGTGTCTTAAGTATTAGCTTTCATGTTTGGGTTCTCACACCTTTAATATCTTTCAAACCTTTCCCATCAAATGATAAGTGGGGCAATCTTCAAATGAGGACTGACACTCTAACATCCTGAGGAGCTGACATGTGGCATCCTTCTCAACTTTTTTACTCAAACATTTGGCCCCTAGGAGCTTTATGCACTTTTCCCATAAAAAATAATTGGGACATTATTTAAAAAGGATCCTAAAACTTAAACCCCCTAAGACTCCACCACATATATAGCTTATATGTGAGTTCAAACTCCCAACCATTTTTACCTTTTATACTAGCTTTGTTTACTTGAGAAAGGGTGCAAGATCCCTCTGACCCCTAAAAATCATTCATAAAATTCCCTCAGGATACACACATGTCCTTAATTTAGCTCATTAGGATATTTATCACCTTAATCATTAAAACATATCAAGTGTAACTTGATAATTTTATTCAGGGCCCCAAAAACCTCCCTTTTGAACATGAAATAAAAAAATCTAAGCATAAGGATAGGCTTGGCTATGCCTTTGTCTTCTCACTATGAATTATCCTACCATGGGATATTTAATCATTGTTTTTAGATTCTCTTAGATTTATTGAGAGTATCTTCTATCCTTAGGAAGCACCACTCAAGAATTTATCAAGGAGTGGGATGACACTTCCTACTTGGAAAAAAAAACAAAGGCCATGATTAACTATAAACACATATTCTAATCTTTCTTAAGGACTGGGGAAAGTTAATAAAACATTAACATTCATTCAATAAAAAATTAACATTCATTCAATTTGTACATGGTAATCTATTGATATGGGCCCAATTATTCTAGTGCAATTTTAGGCACTAACACCTCTTATGCCATTATTCTTCTCCTTATTGACCCAAGTAGGTCTACTAGGATAATTAGGCCTAATTACTTGAATGTTAGGTTTTTAATGGCCATTAAATCATGTAATAGAGATTAATAATATGTGAATAGGTGATATTTATGTCTGAATTACTATTCTACATCATGACATAGGCCCTTTTGAGTAGCTGATACTTGTAAAAACTTGCTAATTTGGGTGACTAGGTCACTTCCTCTTAGCGTCTATAGATTGGTTATTTTACACAGACCTATATGAAACTTTCCTATTAAAACTATGAGTGATTGGTGATATGGAGAGGTGAAATATTTCATAAACCACTCACTCCAATGATTATCAACTTTTTAAATATCTCTACACCCTATAAACATCACAAAACCTTAAAAATGTACCCTTTTATGATAATTATATATAGTGTTCATACAAACCAATACCATGGAAAAAATTTATTGTATGTGTACTTTGTGTTTCTAGTGTTATTAGGGTCATTCCACTATAACTAGATGACAATTATTCACTATCTTCTCATTTATGTCTTTACTAGGGTTTAAACAGGATTTTGGAGGTCTATCATCTTAATGATGTTTCATAAATATCAGATCTGTAATACCAAACCTATGGTCATTTATGTTTATTCTATATAACCCCCTAAAAATCTTGATAATCTTAGGGTTCCATGTATCTTGTGTGGAGAGATATGAGTAGAATATGGTGGACTTTGAGCTCTTTACAAGCCATCTCAACATGTCTACAATCTTAACCTTCATTCATTAACTTGGACCCCTCAAATTAACTTTGTATACCATGTATATCAAGTACATTGGGGTCCTCAAATCTTGATAAGAGAATTAGCCTTGAGTCTTTTTTTAATGAGATATCAGAGCACTTAAATGTACAATGCGAGTTAGTTGTTACGACTATGGGGGTTGAAATAGATCTTAAGACCAAAATTGGCATTTTTTTATATCTACATAGTTTAAAAATATCTCATGGGTATCCTTTCATACCTTTTTAATTCCCTAGTCATGTTTAGATAAGGTCTGAGCATGCCTCTATGTGGTGTGGGGTTTTTAGGCCTTAATACTAGCTTTAGGCCGAATAGGCCTAATACCAAGTTTGAAGAATTTAAAATTTATCTAGGTAATTTGGGGGACTTAAAAATCACCAAATATCCCTCTTAAATTATCTTCCATACACCTATAACTATCTTCAATTTCCCATACTCCAAGTCTATCTTTTTGGTCATGTGACTACCTGTAGATAATATTTCACTGTTAGCCTAAGTGTTTTGGATTTGAGTAGTGGTATAAGTATTGGTAATTTGAGTTGATGGTCTCAATGTCCTTATTTAAACCTATTACACATATCCATATAATCTATACTTAATTTTAGTTATTTGGTTTATCATCTCAGCCTTATCCTCTCATGGGTCTGCCTTAATGTCATTGTTTACTTGTTAGGCCTAAGAGTGCCTTGAAAGTAGTATCGATAATTAAATAGTATTTTAACTTTATACTATAGTTTTGATGGATTTTTACACCCACATATTATGTTTAAATATTTAAATCATATTTATAGTAAAGTCTTCCATCAACTCTTCCCCTTTTATATCATCAACTCTTGCCTAGGGTTTATACACAATCATGTTTGTGTAGCCTTGGCTTCATTTTAGTGACTTCTTATCCAAGTTATACATTATTAACATTTTAAAACCATGTAATTTATCTACCCTTAGATTTTTCCATCCTTAAATCACTTCTAAATCAAATGCCTTTAATTTTGATGTAGGTTTGTGTGCACTAGTTTAGGCTTAAAGGCCTAATAAGTCATTAAGCTTTTCCCTCTTAGGCCTAAGAAATACTACTTTAGATAATATGGAATTATTAATCATCCATATTATTGAAAACTATGAAAAATAATTTGGATTGTATCAATATTAAATTGGACTATATCAAGATTAAGTTGGACTTATTACAAATAAATCACATATATCTAATGTATTTGTAATAAGTCCAAATTATTTAAAATAATCAAAAACAATTAAAATTAATTTAACTTATTAAAAATAAATCACATATATATAAATGTGAAAAATAGTTAGAAGGCCTATGGTCTTTCTAATATATTCAATCAAATTTATACAATTATTTAAACTATTTCACAGACCATGCATTTACATATAATCATCCTAGGTGGTTTATTTCTTAAGGAAAATAATTCATACACCAATTAGGCACTTGGGTGATATGTGATTTAAATCACATGGGATGACTAGGATTCCATGTGTCAAAAATTGATTAGATCATGAACTATTTATTTAATCTAAATTAGGTGACATCCCCATGACCATTAAAGTTTATCTCATATTTGTGTACATGCGACATAGATGTTTAGGTTTTGGGTACGTCCTTGATGTTCTACTAGTATATTATTAATATAATCTCCCACATAGTCAATTTATCAAGATTCTTAGGTGTGTCACAATCTCAGGTACTCACATTATTTGGGACTTTTGTTTGGACTAATCATCCTTCTGCACAGTTGAGACATTGATATTATGTAATGTGGCATAATTTCAAGTTCTTGGCTGAAGTGTAATTTTAAAAATTAAAAAGATAAAGACCATTTATTGATATGCAAATTCTAAATAATAAATCTTGATGTCCAAGTGGGACATTCCAGGGTATAAACCCTGAAGACCTTTTTGTAAACATGAGAATTCCAAAATGTGTATTTGTAATTATCAAAAGCTGAAGCAAATTCTAATGTGTGAATTATGAATATCATTTTCTAAAGAACATTTTAAATGATGAAAAACGTGAAGTTTAATTTGAAAAATTGAAAATCCTAAGAGTTTTTATGATTGAAAAATGTGATCTAGCTATTTGGAATACACAAAATCCAAATATTATTTTCAAACACAAAATTGCAAAGTGGACATTCCAACAGTCAAATGCTATTAAATATATCCATAGTTACTAAAATACTAAAGTATAGTAGTAGAAAATATAAAATGTAAATGCCGAAGTGTATTTTTTAAGACCCAAAATGTGAAGTGCCACTAGAAATAAATATAAATAAAACATTATACATTCCCATAAAATGGACTAAATTTTGAAAAAAATCATTCATATTTCTCATTCCAAAATTAAGGGAACACCAGTAATGAAAGAAAAAAATAATTCCCAATCCTTTATCACTATTTTTGGAAGTGTCTAGTGGGATGATACATTCAAATAGTCAATTATAATAAATTTCAAAAAATAAGTGAGAATAAGTGTATACACTCTCCATATTTTATTTGGTTACAAGTGTAGATGATATTATATATGATTATATATGGTAAAGATATGTTAGTTGGGTTTGGCTTCTATTTCTTATCCAAACATCCTAAATAAATTTCTACTTCTTTTGCATCTTCTTTCCATGTATGAACTAGGATAAACTAAGCTACATTGACCCTTGATTCTATATCTCTATTTGTTTTTAGTATCTCAATATTGATTTTATCTCTATCAATGCATATTATGTAGAACACTCCTATAGAATCATCAAGTTAAACAAATAAGATATCTCTAATTTTCACATCTTGAGTTGGATCAAATGCAATTTTTTTCTTTTGCTTTTTAAACCAACATATATATCTATAGATGACACTCCAAAATTAAGGGTCCTATCATGAACCATTTTGTTCAAATATTTATGCAAGGGTATGTCATGGAAATTTCTAGGCCAAAAATCTCTTGTAAATTCAACATCATAAGTGAACATGTCTTCTTTTATTGTGTCATGGATGTTTTCGAAGTGATATACTATATCCTTCCACTTACTATTTTTGATCAAACCAAATTCATTGAATTGTTTAAAATATATAATCAAGTTATATTTAATTTATTTTTCACTCTTTTTTCTACTTCTATGAAACTTTTGTAAAAACGGAATCTTGTGACATTTGTCTCTTTTTCAAGTATTTGATAAATATTTTTGATGGATTACCTTCACTAACATTTGTCTCACCATTTTATTTTATTCCCCATTATGTAATCAATGGGGACCAATTTATATCTCTTATAGAGTTTTTACAATGCATAATGGTCTGACCTTGTTCCATGCATAGAAGAAAGTATTGACCTTTTTGTCAAGTCTACTATTTAGTTTCTTCTCTTTAGTTGGTAAATATTAACATAGTCTTTGAAATCCATTACATATTACATAAAATATGGCATGAAAATTACTATATTTTTACATGTCCTATAAATATCCATCATCTCTACCACACTCCATATATATATCCCCTTTATACATTCAAACAAGTTTCTAATGTGTTGTCGATGTCCTCATGGGTATGTCCTACAGGGAGAAATATAACCTTGACATTGAGGAAAACACATTTGTATACAAGGAGAGATAAATATTACAACACAAAACTATACAAAAAACATGATTTTATGAAATTTTAAATGTAATATTAGTTTCATATAAGGTTCAACATTTTATAAATATAATTATGGATAAAAAGAAGTACCTATTCTTATTGTCCACACAATAGTTGTCTACTTGAAGGTATAGCCTAGAATGAAGTATCTTGAAGGCACTAATTGATTGTGCTTCTTTTCCATATTTAATGCATTCAAGGTATCATTTATTAGATAAAAGTTCATCATACAGTGAATATTTTAAAGATCTAGGTTTATATAGTAAAGATCCATATGTATCTAGCAAATTTTATTTCCATATCCTTGAATCACTTATTAAATGAAGTGATATTAAAGTTAGACTCTCCAAGAACATATATTATAAACAAATCCAATATCCACTTGCACCATGACCATGTGTTATAATCCCTACCATTGACAACTCTATTGTTCTATCGGTAATTACTTTGCTTTTTGTCACTGTCCTTGGTACAAATGTTTTTTTTGACATTTTACCTTATCATGAATGATAGTGAGTAATTATTCAAGGTATTTCACTAACATTCATTTATGTGTAATACATTTATCTTGAAAAAAGTATCTAATTTTAGTGAATCATGAATTATTGATCGATATGATCATCCTAATATTTAGAGAGGACCCAGAGCATTTTTTTGAGTCAACAAGATGGTTGTTTTTCACCTAGATAAGTTATTAGATGTGGAAATAGTCACATCATGAAAATTGTTTCTCCACATGTTATTGAATTTTGGAAGGGATATTAGCTCATATTGTATATCTCATGTTGTGCATTGATGTAGTGCTTCATTAATTCTTGAGTGAAACATGATGAAAGATGTTGAACATTTTATCATGACCCATCTATATCTACCTAGAATGTTAGTCATGGAGAAACATCTACCAAATCATCCACCAATTGGTTGAATAAATCTTTAGCTACCATTGTCTTCTTTTGTGCTTTTGACCAAATCTCCTTGCATGGAATGTAATTCAAATTCCCCATTTTAAGACAATTTTGAATTTCAAAAAAGCTACTTCTCTTCAATCCACATATTTTAAGACAAGATTCCAAACAAATCTCTATACTCTAAAAATCAATTTTAATTTTTTTTATTTTTCTTAAACAAATTGAAATAAAGTGCATCCTAAGACATGTTGCCTCCTATTTTTTTTGGTGGAATCAAGAAACTTTATCCTTGCATATTTTAGCATATCAAATGACAAACCTGACTAAAAACATTTTTTGGTACAACATTTATTTCATACATTATTATAATCTCACTATTTATGCTTTCATCAAAATCCACTTAACTAAGTGAAGTGTTTGGCTAATTTTTTTTTGGCTTGAGTAGTTTTAGGCATAAGTTAATATTTTTTAATGCCTTTGTTCTAGGAATGTTAAGAAAGGAGTGACTTCATTATCCACTATGTCCCAAATGTTTCTAGTTTATTTATCTTTTGGTGTCAAGTATGGCAAAGTAATTGCTCTACATTAAGTGTCCACTATCTTGTTGGAAGGCTATCTAATGATAGATGTTTTAGTTACCTTTGTACTACAAGTCTCACAATGTTGTATAACTTGCCTTATGCAAATTTATAATTCATTTCTAACATTGGGACATAAATACAACCAAAAATATCCCTTGGTTGTACAAATTAAATGTAACCAAAAGAAATTTTCTCATCTTTTTCAAGATTTGTATATTTATGTAAAAAATGTACCCTTTTCCCATGAATTTTTTTAGGCTATGAAATGTGGTATGATCATCGATATATCAAATAAATGAATCCATGTAAGGTTTTTCTTGTTTCAATGTTTGTATATACATAACTAAATTGGAATTATTTTTTATTTCTTCTATGTCATTTTCTATAGAAAACTTGTTTATGATGTGTTTCATCATTCTTGTGCTCCATATAATAAAATTATCAACTACATCCCCCAAATTATCCACAAAAGCTACAAGAATGGAAGTAGTAGAGTCACATCAAAATATTTAATCACATTAACACTACACATTCAATAGGTATTTACTCATTGTGGCATGTAGAAGTGAGATTTAGGGATTCTAGAGATTCAACATCTAGACTTGAAACTTTTCATATTCTTCCTTCACTAATGACCTTACCATTAATTATGAGAGAAACATAGTCTTCACATTGGAAATCCAATCATGTATAATTTTTTAACTTGGACATTTGCAAAAGACATGGGAAGAGTTTTTAATTAGGTTATTTATAAAATCAGTCCAATTTATACATATATGTAGGATATAAAGCTATATTTATACCATAAAATAAGCATGGAGATAAGTTAAAACCTAAAAATGTTAAAAAGGTAACATATAACTTTTTTTAATGACATAATTTATGTCAATCCAAAAAATAATAGATTTTAATATCTAATACATACTTTAATCCTCATTTCATCCTAATTTGAAGGTATCTCCTAGGATATACATTTCAAACATGTATAAGATTAAAATAACCACGTAGAGAAAAATAGCTAGTTAAGTCAACATTCAACCATGTATTTTATTAGTATATAAAATGATATTGAGCAATGGGGGTTTTGAGATAAATTATGGAAAATGATTAATGTCTTAGATTTTAGGATCTTGTAGGTGATTTGAGCCTTTATGGAAAACCAAAGAGTTTGAAATTATCCCCTAAGAGATACCTTTAAAACATGTGTAAGGGTTCCCTTGAAGGTTTTAAAAGGCCCTTCAAGGTCTATTTGAAGGCAATATTGGGTGATACCATGAAGGTCCTTGTAATACCTTCAAGGGTACCTAAGACATTAAGTTTACGACTTCATTTTTAAATAGTCAAGGACATGTGGCATGTACCCATGAACCCATGACATTTCAACACTCAAAAAATATTTCAACTTCATCAGGTGAGTGACTCTTCAAGATTATGCCAATTGTATCCATCTCATTTATCTAGAGACTGAAGATTGAACTTAATTTATGAATTAATTGAGAAAGTAGACAAGTGATATCATGATAAATTTCATCATCCTAATCATCTATAAACTAACTTAAAAAAAGGCATTATATGAAATCTCTTAGGCAATTGACTCATCATAATCTTGTAAAATGTTACCATCCTACGAGTCTAATGTAATCAACGTGTCACCATATTATAATTATGATATGATTAAAGTGTCACCATACCATGAGTTAGGTGAAATTAAAATATAAAAAATAAAATCAAGGAGCCAAATCTGTTAACACCATTAATTCACATAAATTGAAAATCCTTACATTTAACTAGGCAAATCCAGTGAATCCAAAGGAAATATATGAAATTTATAGAGAGAATTACACTCATATTTACATTGAAATAGAAAAATTACAAGCTCAATTTTTAACCCTCACAAACCATAAGTTTCACAACTACATAATCATGGCCTCATCTCAAAGTTCACATCCTCCATCTGCATATTCAATTGTAGGAATAACAAAATATATTGACATAGTGTTTGATGAAGCTACCCTCAAACATGATTTGAAACAATTTTCTCTTATTTGGGAAGAATTTTACAAGGCCAAACCTTGTAGTCTAGAGGACCAACTCTCTACATTCTCATGGATGTACTAGGATGGCATGTTGGCAATCAAGATAGTGGCTCTGCATAACACCATAGTTAAACCTGAGGTAATGCCTTACATCAACTTACTATTTGATTTATTTAAAAATGTAAAAATTTATGGAAAAATATTAAACTTTATGATCCCATAGCTAAACCCTATTAATTTTTAAATTAGAGGCCCTATATATGATATCCCAATAGCCACTTTTTGACCTAGAGTCATAATTGCAATGGACCTATTAAATAGAGTCTATGGTTTCCCTAGGATGAATTATGTCAATGAGGTGTTGATTCCACTGATTAACCTTATTCTCACCTCTAGAAAGATAAATACCATAGGGTAAATCATTAGTTCCAACATCATCAACACAATAGCTAATAGAAATAACCCCCCAGATCACAACTTCTATATGATGTCCTACATGGTGGATGCTATAACTAAAATTATTCATACATCTATTGAAAATCCTTGGGATAATTTTTAAAAGTACCTTATGATCAAGATATGTGAAGATTTCAACATCCTCCATATTCATAGGTTCAGGAGGAACATGACCAATATTATTAAGACCTTATACCCAATGGGATACTAGGTCATTTATGGAGAATATATGCCCAAGATCTCAGATCAAGTTATGAAGAACATAGGAAAGATGGGAGATTATTGGATCTATCTATACTACACCATAATCATGATAGAGGGCACCAAAACCTATCTTATGTATCTATGAAGGTTGGTTTTAGACAAAGTTTTAGAATAAGAAATTATTTCTCAATTGGCTACCATAGTGGATGTTTAAATAAGAACTAAGAGGTATAGAGATATGCACCTAACTCCCCTTAATACTATCAAGATTCAATACACTAAATAGGAACACTTATAAATAGTGGTAAAAAATTGAACCCATTGTGATTTCAAGTGGGTACCCTATAGAGAATGGGACCCCAAGGAGAATGGGAGTAAACACCTAAAGAGACTCAGAGAAAGGTTAAATATTGACTATGAGCATTTCTAAACTTGGCATGATGAGGTGTTTATAAATTCCCTAAATTATGAAGAGGTCCATGCTAGGATGAATAAGGTTGCCATGTCAATTGTGGTGTCTAGGCATATAAAATATAATATTGAAACCACCATAATATCCTAGATCATAGGGCAGAGCATAATAAATAAAAATCATAACTAAAATGTAAATAACAACAATATCCTTACCTTCCTTGAATGTTCCAAATTATTTGTCATATGGCTTGATTTATTCTCAAAGTGTCCTTGGTAATGGAGCTTGGTTATCTCTTTTCCTTGGTAACATGGCTTGTGGCTTGATATGGCTTGTGGATTGTGATTTTGGAATTATAACACTATAAATTTGAATCATTCACCAAATACTACATTATAACTTTGCTATGTTCAAGCTTTCCAAATGAAGAGGTAAATGCTTATAATTATAGGTATAGAAACTAACCCCAATTCAAGGTGAGTTAAAGTTTATGTAAAGCATAGAATGAGTTCAAACATAAGGTAAGTGAGTTAATTAACACTAGTAGAGTTAAAAGGTGTCAAAATATCATGATTTAAAATGAATAGGCATGGGTGAGATATTTGGAAAGACTTGACAACTCATAAAAGGTAATCATGAAAATCTAGGATATTTGCATTTTTGAATTTCATTATTTAGTATTTCATTAATTGTACATAGATAATTTAACCAGGCATATAATTAGGTTTAGCATTAAAGTAAAAGATTATTTTTAATAAAATATGTTAAAAAATTCTGATTTTCAATGTTTTAGATCTTCTTTTAAGATCCTTCATGAAGAGAAATTTCATATGTGGAACAATAATAATAATCCCCTTAAAAATTTAAAGGAAAAATAACCATTATAAAAAATTTCCAAAATAAAAATTAGTTGTGGGATAAGTTTCTAATTCTATTTTTGATTCTTAGAATTTTGAAAGATTTGATTTAATTTCATGTGTGTACTTTCCCTATTTAATAGGTTTATAGGCCAAATTGCATGTTGTAATGTTATATGATGATTAGAGATGAATCTATGAGAGGTTTTGTTGCTTGTGGTAGGATACCCCAATTAAGGATGTCTCAATAAGATTCTAACCTTTGATGATTGATCCATAATAAAATTTGAGATGTTCAGTGATACATTGGCTTAATCTACAATGGTTGGTAAGAATCAGTCTGAAGTTTGATCGAAGCCATTAGTGGACAATTTTATGTGTCTACAGTTTCCCTTGTTTGGGAAGGTGTTGCAAGATATAAGAATAGTAACATATTCTCAAATAATTAAAAGGTCTTGTATGATTATGAATTCAATGGTAATGGATGAACTATAGGTTCCCACTTGAGGGAGTGGTTGACAAAGGGGTTGTCAAATGGTCCCTCAAAAGGAGGAAATGAGTGTACCAAACATATGAAATGGGGTAGAAGGGATTGATTTTCCCATAAGCAGTTATAATCAGTGGCATATGGAGCTACCTTAGTCAGGGTAAATAAATATGATGATTTTCTCATAGGTATTTATAATCATCAACATAGGTGGGATAAAAAAGGTGATGATTTTCCCAAAGGTGTTTATAATCATCTAAAAATGATTAAGGTAACAAGAGTACGATTTGACAAAAGGAGGTTATAATCATCAAAATAGAAAATAATGATTTGCCCATAGGTAGTTTAATCATTGGTAGAACAAAAAAATGCCCTATTTGGGTAAAGTAAAGAGAATTATTTAACCAAAGGTGGTTATAATCATCAACCGTCAAATGTATGTAAATACAATGATTTTCCCAAAGACAGTTAGAATCATTGGAAATGCAAGTGGGTGTTGGAGTAAATCATGTAAGCTTATTTTGGGAGTCAGTTATTTTATTGTTGGAGATACTATACTATTTTTTGCATATATTTTTTGACTACACAATAGTAATAGATACTACTAGTTTATAGTTTGTTCATGCAACAATATGTTTTTCATGAAACAACCTACCTTTCCTATTTAATAGGCACTCCCATGTACTTTTGACTTGGTCATTATGGAGACCCACAAAAATATGATTATTATTCAGAGACTATTGTAAAAATTATTTATTTTTTTATTCTCTATAATGTCTCAAATGTTATGAAAACTTATAATATTTCTATGAAGTAATTTTTGGTATTTACATTGAATAAATTTCCTTTGAGTTGATCTTGTGAATCATTCACTTGATTATTTATTTATACATGGTTTTAGAGCATTTTGGAGCCTTCAATTAGAGATTCCATAATTATTTTGGCTATATTAGTCTAATTTGGTAGATTTAAATTTATGGGAGCATAAAATATAGTCTAAAGTCTAATCACATCCTAGGTCATACCATTGTGCAGCAAGTCATACACCTTATTGGGAGCCTTTTCCAACGCCTATCTAGGAAATTTTTTTTGTTTAAAAATTAGAAAAATTATTTATTTGAAGTTGTAAAATATAAAATCATGTTTTGATTTTTTATGGAGGCCTATTTTACTAATTTTAGGCCCAATCTAAACTAGGCTGTATAGCTTTGCATTAGGCTGTATAGCTCTTGGGATTGATTTCCAAGAGCCACTTCTAAAGTGCCTAAGAGGAATTTTTGATGGTTTACTAATTTATGATTTGTTAGGTTTTTTAAATCCATGGATAACTTCAAAGAGTAGATATATTTTGATCATTTAAACCATCTCTTCACCCTCCATATGTATGAGTTACTTATTTGGCCTTTTTTATCATTAAATGCTCATTAGAAGTAGTTAAAAGCTAATTTGTGACTTATAATTACAAAGTTTGAAATTATCATTATGGATAATGATATTTTATTAATAACTTGATACATTAGAGGTCTTGGGATCAAATCCTATTCTTTTTTCACAAGTTCATTTATATTTCACAAAATAAAAAATATAATATTTTTTGAAAAACATTTACTGGCCACAAATTTTAAACTTATAAAATGCAATATTTTTTGCCTTATTTTTCCAAGAGGTATTTTTCAGTATTACCTTGGGAGGGATATTTTTTTAAAAGGGAATTTTTTTTTATATCTTCTATCTTTCTAGTTGAAGATGGAAGGTAAGGTCCAATATAGCAGGATGTCAGACCCCCTCATATTTAAAACAAACTTGTTCTCACTCCTCCTTACATTCATTTTTTGGAGGTCATTATTATTGTGCTTGTACCCTCTTGGTCCACATTGTTGTCCTTGTCATCACACTTTACACTCATGGATGCATTATTGATAGAGTATAAAATCCCATTTTTAGTGTGGATTGTATTTTTTTCCACTTTTGTACTCATGGATGCATTTTAAATAGATCCTAACATCCTACATTCTTGAGTATGGTTTTGTGCCACACACCTCTCCTTAATTTTAGGAGAAACTCTTTCATTCTTTATGGCATTTTCTACAAATTGATCACATTATAGGTTATATGCATGATATGTTGTTTTTTGTTGTATGGGATCTTTATTTATGGTCACATTGAGAGTCATAGAGTCTTTTTCTTCATGTTTGTATGCTCCAAGTTGAGTACTTGATCTTTAGTTGTTGACTATCCCATCACCACCAGGGCCACTTTTATTGAGAGATATTTGTTTTGTATCTTTGACATTTTTTGATAGTTGATGGTCTCTTTCATACTTTTTATAGAACTTGATCTCCTTCTAAAGAGTAGCTATTTTGGTGAATATAATGTCATCATGTTAGTGTTCGAGTAGTGGATTTAGTCTACTCATACATAATTTTTATACATCACTCCACCTTGTTAATAGTATGGAGGGTATGGTATAGGTCCTGCTTATTTGGTTATCATGTTCCTTGTTAATCCTTGGTATACCACATCTTTTGATAGTAGATCCAATTTAGTTGGTGAACTCTTTTTCACTATTGACACCTCTAACAGTCTCTTTTTTAAAGAGATATTCTAGATAATTTTAATTTTAGATGTTTTTAATTATCAAGAAGTGGATCTAGACCACTCATGTAGATTTGAGTTCCACTGAGACATTTGAGTCCACTAATTACATTTGTATTTGACAACCTTCATTCCATCTAGTGCACCTCTTCAAAATTATGTTTGAGTATTGAGCTATTTGATTTCTTGGGACACATTGAAGCATATATTTTTTTTCTCTTAAATTTAGCTATTGTTACTAGTTTTTGGGTACCTTTTGGTGATACATTTCATCCTTGGTGACTCTTTTTTCTAATTTTTTGAGATTAGTGTTTTTTATATAGTTAACCTTATACAGAGTATTAGTTCTAATTTGACTTGGTAGTTACAGTGATTCATCATCCATGTAGTCTAGTAAGATGGATTAGTTATCATAGGGACACTTTGTATTTCATTGTGATTTGTACATGGGTAATTGATCAATCCTAGTTATTGGGACCCATTTAGTCTCTTTGATTTCTCTTTTTTCATTCCCTATTCTATACTTAAGGAAGGGTGTTGAAGTAAATCATGTAGTCTTGTTTTGGCAGTTAGTTATTTTATTGTTAGAGATAATATTTTATTTTGTGCACTTATTTGTTGAGTTCAAAATAGTAATAGATACTCCTATTTCATAGGTTGTTCAAGTAACAATATTTGATTGCACCAAACACCCTACCTTGCATATTTGATAGTCACTCCCTTGTACTTTTAACTTGTTCATTATGGAGACCCACATGGATGTTGTGAATATTATTTAGATAATATTATACAAATTATTTATCTATTTACTCTCTATAATGTCTTAAATGTTATGGAAACTTGTAAAATTTATATGAAGTAATTACTGGTATTTGGATTGAAGAAATGTCCCTTGAGTTGATCTTATGAATCATTCACCTAATTCTTTATTTCTATATTGGGATGTTATACAATTATTTTCCCAAAAGTGGTTAGAAGCATTATATCCCAATAGTATAAAATATGATATGGAAGATGATGTCAAATTGGAATAGAGGTGAGAAATGAATTTGGGTAACCTACTATTAGGAAGATGCTCGTCTCGACTAGCAAGGAAGAAAATTATTTCATTATTTAATTAATCTATGTAGGATATGAATTGGATTAGATCAAGAATGTTGATGGTGCCAAGGAGATGTATCATTACTACATTGCTATGTAGACCCCTTGAAGCTATTTTTTGATGTAGCACATGATGGTAGGCATCATGATATAACACCATGATAACTTTGATAAAATATCCATATGGACTAACAAATTATCTAATAAATAATTAAAAATAATGCACCAATGATAAAAACCATGATGACAATGTTGATGCATGAATATGAATGGATTAAAGAATAATGTGCAAGGAATCACCCAATAAATGAATATAGACTAAATCAAGGCACAAAAATAAAGAAAACAAAAAGGAAAAACAAATAAACAAAACACCCAAGAAAGAAAAGAAATTAAAAAAAAAAGAGAAAATAATGAAACAATAACAAATAATGGTTAATCACAATGTTAGTATAAATAATATGATGAACATTGATTCTAGAAGAAAACAAATAAGATGGGGTAATAAAAGAAAAGGAATGTGATGGCCGAGTTATCTCTAGATACACTATGAAAGTGGATGTTACATATATAGTTCCATAGATGGAATATCCAATAAAAACATTAGACCAAATGTAGTTTTCCTACGAAATGGGACAGAAGAAAATGATTAGAATAAAAACATGATGGATGTGCTAGAAGAATATGGAAATGGGCTCAAAAAATGGTGATAGCATGGGATAAAATGACAAAAAGGATGGGGAAACTAAATGAAAAGGGGTTTCTTGTGACTTAGTAAGGGTTCCCAAAATACTTAAGGAAAAGAAGTGGTCAATGTTTTTACTTTTTCTAAATCAATTTCAATTGTTTTTGGATTTTTTAGAGAATCTCAACTCAATCTAGAATGATGAGACACTAAATGATCCAAGATTGAAAACTAGTGAGAGAATTCAAACTTAGATAATTTATCACAAAATGGTGAGTGTGACTTAGGTTGATGGAAAAATGGTGAGAGAATTCAAACTTAAATTAATTTTAAAATGATGAAAGTGTTTTAACTTAAATTACTCATAAAATGGTGAGATCATGATAAAGGGTGACTAAGTTTACCTTAATATGAATCAAGAACTACCTGCATAGTCTAAGGATGGAACCTCAAGTCATTATAGTTCTACCTTTTAGCATAGGAATCTAACTAGTGTAACATCCAATTTAAATAAAATATGCAAGGTTGGAAAATAGCATAATACAACATAGGCATGACAAGGTGATATTTTAAGGCATGATAAACAAATGTTTCCCTTAGTTTGCCTATAGGCAATTATAACTAGAAAATTAATGACATAAGTCAATGACACTAATTTTCTCATACGCAATTAAAATTAGTAGCAAGATGGTGGGACATTGATTTACCCAAAAGCATTTATAATTAGGCATACTTAGTATAGAATGGAATAATAAATGAAGGATATAACTACCATACCACTATCATACTACTCCAAAATATGACCTTTTTATGAATACTTGAAACAACTACTAAAACTTGATCTAAATATTTGTACTGAAAGTGGTTGTGGAACCAATGGAATGGAACCAAGGTCAAATTGGATGGGCAGGTAGGGTAAAAACAACTCAGTCAATGAGAAAGGTATGGTGGAATGACAAAGTGATATAATGGTATATTACAAAGAACAAAGTCAATATTATGTTACAACTAAAACCATCCTCATTAACAATACACTAGATCACTTAAGTAAAGTAACACTTGAGGTGTATAATTTTCATTGGCTCATCAAGTTCATCCCCATCTAGTGTAGCAAGCCAATATGCTCTTGTACCATAGTTTATAATAATGATGAAAGGACCTACCTATTTGGGTTTGAACTTGGATTTATGTTTCTTCTTAACCTTGATATTATTATTATTTTTTTAATAATAAGATCACCAAGTTCAAATTCTATGTGTTTCACATGCCAATTATAGTGGTCATAGATTTGATTATGGTATGCTTATAGATTTTTTACTGTGGCCAAGTGTTTCTCATCAAGTAACTCCAGTTCTTATGGGTGAGCTACTCGATAGTCTTCATCATTTAGGACATGCTTTAGAGAGATGTGTAAAGTAGGTAACTCAACCTCAATTGGAAAAATGACATCACTTCCATAAATAAGTGAGTATGGAGTGGCACTTGTTGGAGTATGTTGATTGGTATGGTATGTCCATAGGGTGAAAAATATTTGTAAATGCAAATCATGGATAACATCATTGAAAATATATTTAAGGATGTTGATAATGGCTTTTTTAGATGTTTTTACTTGGCTATTACCTTATGGGTAATATGCCTTGCAAAAATGTGTTAATCTTGTACTTGACACATAGAGATTTGACATAATTATTCTTGAATGATCCTTCTTTATTAGATATAATGTTAGAAGAGATACCATAGTGTCAAATGAGATGGTTAAAGATGAATTTGGAAATTCTTTCCAATTATGTAAGTGAGTGGTATAGCTTCAACCGACTTGGTGAATTATTTGATGGCAATAAAGATATGTTTATGGCCATCAGATGAGGTGGGGTTTTTCTTCCCAATGACATCAAGGCCCCATGTAGAAAATATCCATGGTATAAGTATTGGTGTATAAGTCTTAGTGGGGCATGAATCAAATTGGAATATTATTGACATTTATCACATATTTTCACATATGCAACTACATTTGCATCTATTATTAGTGTATAGTACCTAGTATATAATAGATTTTTGGATAGAATGGACCCACTAATATGGGATACAAATACTCCTTTGTGAACTTATTATAATGTTAATGTATATTTTACCTATATTGAATAATGAAGTAGATTTCTACCAAAATTATGGTGGTATAGGGTTGGTTCGAGTAAGGTATAACATGTGGCATGGTAGACAAAGGTTTTGGATTGTTTATGGGATAGTTTTTGTGGCATAAGGTGGTTTTGAAGATAGTCATATAGGTCTAAATACCAAGTAGAGTTGGGACCAAAAATATCATTGATCATTGTAATAGTTATAAATTCATGAGCTAGTGCTAGTAGAGTTTCAATGAGAAACTATTATTCCTTTGTCATATTTGTATGTCAAATTAATGATCTAATTATTGTCATGGGATCTATTGATCTATTACTAGCCCTTGGTATATGTTCAAACTATATATCAACAATTTATTGTTTGAGAGTGTTGACCATGGCCTTATATGGAACTAGCTTATCATACTTGGTCTAAAATGGTTCTTAACCTAATTGATGATTAATTGAGAATCACCATAAACCTTTATATGATGTTTGTTCCATTTCACTGCTTGTCAAATTCATAAAATGAGTGCTTTATATTTGGCCATGTTGCTGGTATAAGGAAAGATGATCTAGAATGATTTAAGAATAAAATTCCCCTATGGTGTAATAAATAAAAGACCTTCCCCCAATCCATGTGTAGTAAATAATCCATCAAAATATAGCTTCTAGTTATAATCTTTAAAAGGTATTTCAATGAAGGTCATAATAGATTCATCTAGGAATTGGAATGATAGTGGTTTTGTATATGTAAGGGGTGCTTCAACAAATTGATCTATAAAGAATTATCTCTTGATGGAGTTTTGATTGAGATAATATATCTCAAACTCACTAAGAAGCATGATATATTTGGCCATGTATCCTTGTAAATTTATTTTAGATAGTAGATACTTGAGTGGATCTAATTTTGAAATGACCATGGTCTTGTTTTTTAACATGTAATTTCATAGTTTCTAAGTTTCAAAGATCATAAATAAATAAGATTTTTCAATGGGAATATAATTATGCTCATATGAAACCAATGTATATCTTAAATACTACACAACATGATATTTTCCATTATCATCATGTTGAGATAGAAGTGCCCCCAAGGCTTTGTCAGTAGCTAACATGTATATAAGGAACACATTTCTCAGCATTAGAGGCAATAAAATCAATGGATTTGTTAGATAGTCCTTTATTTATTGGAAAGCATTCTATAATCCATCATCGCAATGAAATTATACTACTTTCTTTAACAAGTGTGTGAATGGGTGGAATTTGTCATGTAATTAAGATATGAAGCATCTAATAGATTATATTTTGTCCTATAAACAATGTAGTTTATTTAAATTGGTTAGTGGTGGCATGTTTGTAATAACTCATACTTTGGCTAGATCAATTTCAATGCCTCGATGAGACATAATAAAGCCAAGAAATTTTCTTGAAGTAACTCAAAAAACACACTTCTTAAGGTTGAGCTTGACATTGTATTCATACAATCTCTCAAAAATCCTCCTTAGTGTTATTGGATGATCTACCCTGGTCTTTGATTTACTGAGTATGTCATCAACATAGCCTTTAATAATGTCATGCATCATATATACAAATATGATGGTCATGGCTCTTTGATATGTGGCCCTAGCACTTTTTAGACCAAATGGCATAACCTAATAATAGAATGTTCCCCATGATGTGGTGAATGTTGTTTTGTGTTGTTTTAGGTGTGATTCAAATCTGGTTGTAGCTTGAAAATTCATCCATCAATAAAATAATTTCATAACCCATTATGGAGTCAAAAATCATGTCAATGTCTAGTAGAGGAAAGTTGTCCTTAGGGTATACCTTATTTATATCTTTAAAATCAGTACAAATCTTGATTTGTTATAGATTTTTGCTGATGGGTACAATATTAGAGATCCATTTTGAGTATTCAATCAGTCTAATACATTTCACTTCCAAGAGATTTTCAAATTCTTTCTTCATTAATATATCAATATGAGGATGCATATTCCACATTTTTTATTTCATAGGTTTGGCATCAGGATGTACAACAAGGTGGTGCATAACCAAGGTGGGTTCCAAACTAGGCATATCAAAATAGGCCCATGCAAATATATCAACAAACTCCCTCAATAGGGTTTTAAAGACTTCACAGTCCTCTTCAATGAGAGATGTGCCTAATTTTATCCATTTTCAGTCATTTGGAGTCCTAATATTAGCCTCTAATGTGTCCTCCACTAGAGAGTTTGAACCATATTCTAGAATAGTCAACAAAGATTTAAAATAGCCTAAAATGGTAGAGTCTTCCATTAGGATAGGTTATTCATGTTCTCCTAGGCATGATGAATCAAAATCCCCCAATGGTAGGTATGGCCATGTGACAAATATAGTTAGAAACTCTTGGATGATTCAATCAAAAGTTTGATATTCTTCAAGATTGAACTTGGACCCATAGGCAAGTTCATCATTGGTGGTCTCGTATGTTATGTTTGAGTAAGGTTGAACACCCCCATCTAATGGAACTTAAAATAGTTTTTCACCACTAGACTGACATTTCTCTTTACTATTTCCCTAGTTTGAAGGTGCCTCAAAGAGTTTTTCACTTTGGGACCTTAATGTTTTATTTAATTATTTTTGGCTAAGAGAGTTCACCCACTCTCCAAAATAGGCTTCATGATCCAAATTGATTGAGAACCCTTGTTTGTGGTCTCCCAATGGAACACTATCCTTAAGGCCTAAAAAATTGCATAAGTCCTCATCATTTTGGAACTCATCAATTAACACTATTTATTTTTGTTGGCCTAGTCTATCAATTAAGGATAATATAGTGGAAGTGGATTATGGTGAATAATTGGTCAAATGCTACAAATGGTATTAGTGTCAAACAAATTGGTATGGACTAGGTCATTAATCAAACTCCATTTCATTTTTAGCATCATCATCACTAGTCATTAGTGATGAAACATGAATAAGGTATGTGGGGTCACCCCCAAGTGGTTTAAATCCAAGTCCACATGTTCCATTATATTGAGTGGTATAAATTGGCTCAAACAAACCTTATTGATTTAGTCTGAGGCCTCACCCTTCATAGGTGTGATTTTCCATGATTCTATTTGAAATAGGGTATTTGACATTGATATAACAATCAATTAGTTTTTCATTAAATAACCATAGCCTTCAAGTAGATCCTTTTATTGGCTAGAGGTTAGTATGAAAATGATAGGTTCTAGACTATGCATTTGACCCTTTCCCTTTCTTTATCATTCCATGAGTGGTTTGGATCTTGGTATTCTAAAGGACTTGGGGTTATGTGGAAGATTGACAATATGGAATGTATCATGGGTTAAATATTATCTTGGGCTGTTAGCTGATATGGTATAATGATTGGATGTTTTAGGAGGTGGCATGTGGGAAAGTGAATCAAAGGTATCAGGGTCAATGCAGTTGGCCTTTAATGAATCAACAAGTAATTATTATCCTTTGTCCTTATTTATAACTATATTTAGGCCATAACCATAGTGATAACTCTGGTATGCAAACTCTAAATGTTTATAATGCTCATATGGTTGTAAATATCCATGAATGGTTACCTCCATACCTAAATGGGGGAACTTGATACATTAGTGGAATGTTGAAGGGATCACATAAATTTCATGTATCCAAGGTCTAATCAAAAGCATGTTATATGATAATTCAAGGTCTAAAATATGGCATAAAGTATCATGGGTCAAGGTCCCAATGATAAATAAAAAGTTAATGGTGCCTTGTGATTCCCATTATTTATTATCATAGGCCTTTATGGTTATCATTTTTGGCCGCAAGTTAGTTATTATGTACCTAAAAAGCTTAAAGATATTTAGAGACACAATATTTAGGATCGATCCATTATCTATGAGGACACATTTCACTTTATGATACATTATGACAACTTATATATATAATGGATTATTATGTAGTGGGACAAGAGATGATATATCACTTTGGTCAAAGTTTAATTATTGGCCTAGAGCTAGGTGTCCAACCAAAGCTTGGAATTTCTCAGGAGATATGTCATTAGGAACTTGAGACTAGATGAGGAACTTTGTTAAGATTTTCTTGTGGATTATAGAAATACACAACAAATCTAAAATGGAGATCTGTGTCAACATATTTTATAATTATTCCATAATATCAAATATATTTTATTAGATAGAAATAAATGGCTTGTTCTTAGCTAGAATAGTTGGTTGGATGGGTGAAGTGGTAGATGGTTGTGGGCTTGGTATGGTAATCTTTGGCCTCTGAGTTATGATTGCATAATCAAGATTAGATATAGGACCATTATTTCTAACAAATGATGGTAGAGGGGGATCACATAGGATAAGTCTTGGTTATCAATGTACTTGTATGTGGTCACAAGTTAATGAGGAGTTATAAATATAAGTTCCAAAAGTGGGAATTCATTATTTTTAGTATGCCTATATGCAGTCCCAAGTCAAGGAAGGATCATCAACATGGTTTGGATGATTGGGTATGATTAGTAATAGTTTTATTTGATTGGTACTTGGTCTTAGATTAATGAGAATAGTGTTAATAGACTTCCAAAAATATGACCTACAACCTTATTGTAGTTATGTGTAACTACATGGTAAGTCTATTAGTTGTTGGCATCATTCTGGCCTTGGTTTCATTCATTTGTTTGACATTATTGGTTTTGTTATTGATTCAATTTGTTTTGTTGGTTCTACCTTGGCTGTTGATACTATTGTTATATTATCTTGGCTGTTATTATTTCTATTATTGGTTGTTATGTTGTGGAAATGGGTTATGATAGATACCAAGGTTTTGATTAGATGTGGAAGCTCCATGGTCCAATGTTATCTCCCCATTTTCCAACATATTTTATATTAAATTTTTAATTTTCACACAATGATGCAAATTATGGTCATTAATTCTATGACACTCATAGAATTCACTTTTCTTATAACAGTCTAGATAGTCAATGCCCTCAAGATAGTGCTTTAGAATATGCTAGTTAATTAGGTCAGCTATGGTGAGCTTACAAAACATAGATTCAATAGGCTCTCCAAGGTCACTAAAGATGTGATGAGTAGACATAATTCTCCTTAGAGGAGGTTTTTATAAAGGCATAGGTTGTTACATTTGTTTCACTAGTCTAGACTACTATGCTTATTATGTTTATTGAATGGATTATTAGTGAGGAGTAATTTTCATGTTTGACATAGGATAAGTAGATGGTGTTTTCACCATTTGAACCATTCATGAATCAATTAATCTAGTCCCCACAACATTATCATTATGATTTAACTAGTTGGGTTTGTAATAATAGCAGCCTAGGTTTATTGCGATGTTTATGCTTGGACTTGGTTATAATTTTGGTCATTATTCTAGTTTAGATTCTAGCTCTTGGTTGATGAGGTAATTTTAATGACCCCTTTTTAATAAATTATCTTTTGATCAACAAGCCTTTGTTAGTGATTTCCTTAAAGGTATGTATTCACTATAGTTTTAGATGATTAGATATCTCACTGTGTAGATTTTTGGTAAACATGATGGCAAGTTGATTGTCTAGTAGATTATGGGTAACTCAACTTGTAAGGGATATCCATCACTATAGATATATTTTGAAGCTTTCTCCAACCTTATACTTGGTTTGTGTCAAATCTACCAATGAAATATCATGCTCTGTATTGTAGGAAAAGTGTTATAAAAACTTATTTGAAAGATCATCAAAATCATATATTGAATTCTTTGGTAAATTTAGAAACAATTCCAACTCTTGTCTTTCTAGACTTCATATAAATAGTAGTAATATGTATATGTTGTTATATACCATTAGTTGGCATGCAACAAAAAATTCCATTAAATAGGCCTTGAGGCCACCTTTCTACTTATATTTGTTGAATTTTTATGTTATGTACCCTAGAGTAAATGGTATCTACAAGTAATCCATGTTGAAATGGAAAGAACACACATTTCACAAATTAAACTTTTTGGTATGTTTACCTACTTAGATGAAGGTAATTGCATCCTTCATTTTTTGTAGTTCTTGTGCAAGGAAACTAGTGGGAACATTGGATTGAGGAGGACGTTGAGCAGTGATAAGTGGATTATTTTGACTAGGGTATAGTGGAGGCATTTGTTTTGGAATGTTGTTTTAGTTTGGGAATGGACCAAGAATATTCATTCATGGATTAGGGTGTGATTGCTAGAATTAAATGTGCTTATGTGAGATATTCTAGTTGGGATTAGGTATATGGTCCTAGCTTCAGGGAAATTGTGGTTGAAATGGATGTATATGGTTGTACTACACTTATTTAAGTTGAATAAGGACATGATAATGACTAATTTAACCTTGTTTATTGAGGGGAAATTATGATCTAAGGCCTTGTCATTGAACTTGTGGCACATTTGGCATGATATTTAATTGTTGCCTAATTGGTAATTATGGAACATAAGAACATCTTGGTTACACAAATCCCTGTTAGGAAGTGGATGCATGTTATATATTCACATCTATTGCTAAAAAATACTTGGACACTATTTGTTATAAATAATTTGGTTTTGGATTGCCATGTTGGTCTATGACTGAAGAGGTATGTTCACTACTACATGCTGAGGTGGAATATTGGTTTTCCCTATTGATGTGGCAAGATGTTTTTCCTCTGCTATGTGGGTACATTAGAAAGTGCCTATTTTTATGGAATGTTACTTGTCACCTATTATAGTGAATTATCATTCATCACATTTTTTTGAGGTGTGGCATTGGTTTTTTCTTAAATAATTAATCTTTGGTGTTGGGTGTTTGAAGAATTAGTTGGTTGAGGATTAGAGGTAGTTAGTTGAGGTTGGGAGATAGAAGTTCCTTCCCATTGCATTTGTGAATAACTTTAAACATTAACTAAAGGCACATTTTTTTTGTGGATTATGTGTTTGTTTGTTTACACCACTTTGGTTTAGATTAGATGTTGATTGTGCATTATCAACTAGGTTGGCCTAATTTTTCTACATAGAAGAAGAAGACACTTCTTCGATAGTTGGGGTATTGAACATGTTCTATAGTAAAGTGTTTTGCATAAAAGGGTCTATACCCTAATTTTATTAACCTTTAAATTTTATTAAAACTCCTATTTAAGGAGTTATCTCAATAAGCAGATCACTTGACATGGTCATATTGTTAAAGTTATGTATTAGGTTTAGGTATATCTGGTAGACTATCTACATTTGACTAAAATGGTCCTCTAGGAGGACCTTTCTTATGACAATCATATAAAGGTCTTAATATGACATTGACACAATGGCATGAGGGTTGATATAAAAGGCTTGTTCATTGTTTTGATTGTAATATATGTTGTAAAGCCCTCTTACTAGACTTGGAAAATTTTCATGGGGAAAATCTATTGAAAACTTAACCCCTACCTCTGAGGCTATAATTAATACTTCATCCTTGTTTTCAAGTAATTTATGATCAAACAATTATGGATCATATGTTGGTGGCATTGTAACATAATAAGGTTACTATTATACTTTCTCTATAATTATAGATATGTTAGTGAGGTATTAGGCCATTTATTTTTGGTCTTGCTCTAAGTATGGAGGTGTGTTAAGCAAGTAATGTGCCATAGGGTCTTGGATTTGTTCCCCTAATTGAGTTTTTAAGGTGGATAAGGATCCATCTCATAAAAAAATCATATCCATAAGGGTCTTGAACAAAGTCCTCTTTCATGACAACATTACCATACCCTAGATTATACATGACACCATTACATTTATAGTGAGACATGGTTAAATTAATGGTGAATTTTTCACAACAAGATGGTATTTAGAGTTTTATGAACTTTGAAAAATAATCTCTAAAAAGATAAAAGGCTCAAACTAGGTCTAACTTGGTCAAAGGGATGGAGCTGTATATCGAAAATGGTTTGTGACAAAATTTGGTATAAAATATTATAACATTAAATATATAATTCTAAATTTCTCACACAAATAAGGTCAAGTGGATGAACTAAAAAATAAAATGCCAAACACTAAGCCCAAAAGTGTTCCAAATAGGTCAACTCTAAGAAAATAAAAGTTGTTAGGTCTTTTTCTTGAACATGGCATCAAAATATAGGTTCAAATAAAGGCATGGGATATGACTCTTGGACAAATTTAGCATCAAAAATTATAATTTAAACAAAAGTATGATTTAATATAATAAACTTGGAACACTTTGGCATAAATTAGGCACTTGATTCTAGACAAGAACTTGATCAAATTGGTATAAGGCACTTTGGGATAGAATGTTTTCTCCAAAATGATGTTACAAAAAAATATTTTTTGAATTTGAGTAAATAATTAACCTAAGTTGCACAATCCAAAAGATAAATATCAGTATCTAAACCCTAATTATATAAGGCCTAAATAGAAATCAATCAAACTTTGGATCCACACTTATCAAGGTTAATTAAAAACCTAGTTTTAAAAACTTATTATTTATAAAAAAATAAGATAGACAATATTAAATGGAATAACAACACTAAACAAATATGACAAAGGCATACATGGCTCAAAATGTAAAATTTGAATACAAGATAAGATAAGTCTAAGAAACAATTTTATAAACATAACGACATTATCATTCTCTAAAGGTATACATAATGGTTTATTTCAAATACTCTAAGGCACAAACTTGAATTTATTTTGGAAACATAGCATTACAAATTTCAATCAAGTGACACACATAATGTTTTTGACATAAAAATTCTAAGTTAAATCAAGGTGTCAAATAGATGACATAACGCTTCCTAAAAAAACTAAGTAGTGTGGATAAACAACTCATTTTTGATATGGCATAAAAAAATAATGGATTAGACTCAAAAGACCAAGAAATAAAGTAAAAATACCAAATACAATGAAGCAAATCATCGTAAGCCCTAAACTAACAAGGTATGGTAAATGGGGTTGACTAAAATTATAGTTTTTGAATGTCTAGATTGATGTCCAGTGTGATTAACACAAGATAAGCATCACATAAATTGAGTTCATACCAATTAAGTTACTATGTAAGGTTATATTCCTTTACATAATTATTCCATTCATAGACTACTTAGTGGAATTCCTAATTAACCAAATCTGACTCAAGCCTTCATTACAAAAGGAAAGGTTAATTGCTCAACCCCCTAGATCTCATAGTATTCATACCCTTATTTATATATCCCACCATGAAGAGGTATTGAAAAACTATTGAGAGATTAATCCCTAGGTCAATGCTTCCTAAAAGAGCTCATGAATAAGATATGAACTCCACTCCACAAGCCAAATTTTATGACAATAAAATGACTAAGCAGAAAGACTTTGGGATTTATTTATATCACCTATACCATGAAGATTTTAGGGATAGCCTAAACAACTACCTTGGACTAGGCATAAATTGAAAGTGAAAAGGTTTTTTTTGTCACCCAAGTTCCCTATAAGGAACATGGAGAGCGCATAGATGCACTCTTTATTTAGTATAAAAAACACACAAGCAATAAATACTTTTAAGAATTTAAAATCTAAATGAGTGTCAATTTGGTGTAGAAAATGAAATTTTTGATTAAGTTCTTTACTTGTCCCCTTGGCTTATTTGAAAAACTTGTAAGAATTTTCACAAAATAACTTAAACAAAAATACCTATGTTCATTTTAAGCACTAAAAATGAAGTGTTCAAGACTTAATAAATTTATTTTAGGCACCAAAATGAAGTGTTAAAAGAATTTACAATTATATGTTCCTTTTAATAATTAAAGTTAAATTTTCAAGATTTAACAAATTCATTTTATCACTAAAATGAAGTGTGCAATAATTATCATAATTCATTTTAAACACCCAAAATGAAATGTTCCTTTGTCTAAACTTGTAAATTCATGTTTTATTCCTACCTTAGACCTAAAAGGGTTATAAATTTTCCCCCTAATTTTAATCACTTTCAATGGTGATAAAACAAACTTTCAAAACATAGCTCTTGGTTTTCCTATTTTAAAAACATAATCACTAATATTGGTCACTTGTGACTAATGCTAGTTATTAGGGAACTGATGCCAGTTAGTAATAATCAATATTGATCTATAAGGACTAAGATTGGTTTCTTATGAACTTGAAGACAAAACCAACATGAGGAACTTTTTTTTATTATCTCAAATTTATATAAAAACTTCTCAAAACTTGCAATGATTTGATTAGACAGGAAACATAAAATCCAATGAAACCAAGAAATAACAATTAGGAATGCTAAGAAGATTCAAAATGCAAATTTTTAAACCATATTTTCCCATAAAACTAGACCAATGTAGTTCACCCAAAACTAATCTTGGTTAGGCATAACCGATGTTGGTTTCTAAAAACCAATGTCAGTTATGCTTGATTGATGTCAGTCTCTATGTAAATCTGAGTTAGCACAAAAATTTAAAATATGGTAAAAATAAAGTTAAAACTATAATTTTGATGATATTAAAATAGTCATTTTAATATTTATGAGTTTCATATTTGTCTCTTTGTCATTTGGGGTGCTTATAATCCCAAAATTCATGCCATTTTTGATTAAGGAATCTAAGAAGGGAGGTTAGATCAAGTGTTATAATAAGTAACAAAACTTGAATAAAAACACACTAACATGATAAAACTTACTAGCATAGATCATAGGGGAAGAATAATAAACAAAAAAATATATAAATCACAACTAAAATGTATATAAAAATAAGATCCTTACCTTCTTTTAATGTTCCAAATGATTTATCGTGTGGCCTGCTCAGCTTGTGCTCAAAGAGTATTTGATAATAGAGCTTGGATATATCCTTATCTCCTTGGTGCCATGGCTTGTGGCTTATGATTTTATAATTATAACACTATATATTTTAATCATGCACAAAATACTACATTATAAATTTATTGTGTTCAAGCTCTCCAAATGAAGAGGCAAATGTTTGTATCTATAGGTTTAGAAACTAACCCCAACTCAAGTTGAGTTAGAGTGTATTTTAAACATGGAATGGGTTTAAACCTAACTTAAATTATTTAATTAACCTCATTAGAGTTAAAAGGTGTCAAAATCTCAAGATTTTCAATGAATATGCATGAGTGATATATTTTTAGATATTTGCAAAGACTTGACAACTCACAAAAGGTAATCAAGAAAAGCTAAGATATTTGCATTTTTGAATTTCCTTTTTAGAATTTAATTAATTTCATATGGATAATTCAACTAGGAATTTAATTAGTTTTAAAATTTTAATTAATTATATTTAGTATAATTATGATTTTTTAATATTTGATTTAATTTCATGTGTGTAATTTCCCCATTTAATAGGTCTATAGGCCAAATTTCATGTTGTAATGTCATAGGATGATTAGATATGAATCTATGAGAGGTTTTTATTGATTATGGTAGTATATCCCAATTAAGGATGTATCAATTAGATTATATCTTTTGATGATTGATGTAGAAGATTTTTATTTTATTTTAAGTGATTCTTAGGCTTAATTTTTAGTGGTTGGTAAGAATTGGTTTGAAGTATAGTCAAAGCCATTGGTGTCTAATTTTAGGTGTCTACATAAAGCACCTTATATATGTAAAGCACCTAATTTATTATAAAAACCTTATACATAGACATGGGTGCATGAAGCTGTATTTAATGTGATAATAGTAGAGAGTACAAAAATGGCACCTCAAATTTTTTTAAAGCACCATAGAAACAACCATCCCAACATGTGAATAAATTGAGTACAAAATGTGGCACCTACAAGACTATTATGGTAGTGACACAATATACCTGAATTGTTATATGATTTAAATTGATTTATATTCAACAATATAATCCCAATCTCTTAAATAAAAAACTATATATATATATATATATATATATATACATATATATATATATATACATATATATATACATATATATATATATACATATATATATAAATATATATATATACATACATATATATATACATATATATACATATATATATATATATACATATATATACATACATATATATATATATATATATATATATACATATACACACACATATATGTGTGTGTGTGTGTGTGTGTGTGTGTGTGTGTGTGTGTGTATAGTTTTTTATTTAAGAGATTGGGATTATATTGTTGAATATAAATCAATTTACATCATATAACAATTCAGGTATATTGTGTCACTACCATAATAGTCTTGTAGGTGCCACATTTTGTACTCAATTTATTCACATGTTGGGATGGTTGTTTCTATGGTGATTTAAAAATATTTGAGGTGCCATTTTTGTACTCTCTACTATTATCACATTAAATAAAACTTTAATAAAAAACTATATATATATATATATATATATATAATGAGCATTAATATAAAGTGATTCATGTTAAAAAGTTCAAAAGGGAAAGCAGGGTAGGGTAGAAAGTTTTCTTTGCAAAAATAAAGACCAACAAATCCTCTTTAGTTCATCTAACATTAATTTAAATAAAACTAAAATATACGATATCCTAATGCTTAGAGTTACAATATCATAAATGCAATGAGGATTCTAAGGTGAATATAATGCACATATCTGAAAAGGATGCTTGAAGATGTTACCTATAGTAAATTTATTTAAACACATTCACTAGTAGAGTAGGAAGAAAATAGAGCATGCATAACAAACTTTGTTATCATAGATGAAAGCAGAAACTAATAAGATACATTCAAAACACTAATTCCAAATTAAAACTATTGATTAAATGAGATCATATGCCATGAAAAAATATTGAGAAATAAGAATGCATAAAAATAATGAAAAGGAAGCGAGTCAATTACAATAATTTCCTTTCTCTTAGCATTAATCTCACAAAAAATTATCTCTAAATTACATTTAATGTTGAAAAACCCTATATATAAGCCATTTTAATGCTCAATCAATTACAAAAGGAATGAAAGAATATGACACCTGTTAGTAAACAAGGTCTCTCATGTATTAAAGTTAGATACTATTCCTCATTAAAAATAGGGGAAATTTTACAATGCAATTATAAGGACCTTGGGACATGATTCTTATTCAGAAGGAGCCCAATTGAATGATATTTTATTTCTAAAGAGTTAGGTTGGGATCCCACTAGTGTAGTTGATGATGAAGATCTTAATTTAGAAGAAGATGGAGTGTTAGTGCCCCAGTTGAGGAATAAGATGTTCTAAAAGGTGGTGGATCCTATGATGGTAGTTTGGTTTTTGCCCTCAACTTTCCCTTTCCAAGATTTGAATCATTTCCTATATTCACAATCGATCAATCTCAAATCAATTATAGGCTCTTTTAGTATCTTTTATATGAGTCTAGCTATTGCATCATGTTTACTTAGGAGGGGTCCTATAGCTTTATTGATGGATACAACCTTCTTGATCCTATTATTAGTAAAGGCTTCAAAATCTACCATCTCTTGCCAAGGTCATCCCTCTAGCCATGGCTTGTTTTTAAAAGTTCGCCATAAAGTTCTATATCTGGGCCTTGAAGGAATCTTTGCAAATAATAGATCCATCCTTTTTATCAAGGTGCATAATTCTAGAATCCTTTAATAGGGTGATGAATCTATCACATTGTTTTATGAGAGACTAGCCCAATGACCTCATTTCATTGATATACTAGTTTAGGGATTTCCTCTTGTTAATCACATATGATTGATCAATGCTTGAGTCCTCTAAGAGAATCAGATTTAGGTCCTTAAATTTATTCATTCTGATCAATCTCATCAAGTTGTTTATTTCATTATCATATTCACCATATGTAAATTTTGCCTTCAGGACTCTATTATATATTTTTTCCTTTACATTGTACTAAGCCAAGGTACTCAACATGTCAAACATCTCTTCCATATCCCATTCCATTTTTGTATGGTATACTCTAGTAATGTGGCCTTTTGTTACTACAATTTATTTATTCTTTTTTTTACTCCCTTAACCAATTTAGTAACCACATCCATAGTTTATTGGAGAGATAAGAGGGGGTCTTACTCATACTATTGTTATTGGCCTCGCCTAGCCTTTTTATCTTTGCCATCTCAAACAAGGTTTCCTATGACTTGTACATGATTATGTAGTCTAGGTGGTAACCTTCCTCTTATTCACCCTCTTCATTTCTCCAAGCTCCTTATCAAATTTCAACATGACCTATGGGGGGTCCACTATGACTAAATTTGGGTTCTTTTATGTAGCTAATTACATTTGCTTAATCCATGTCTTATATGAAGAACCACTTGGGGTTTATATTGATGTAGGAAATGGTTGATCTAGATTTATAATTTTAAGGGTAGATGTCTAGGAGGAATCAGTGGTCATGACCAATATAAACATAGATCTAGTGGACAAAGATGCACTAGTGCTAGTTGAAGAACTAGTAGTAAACATGGGAACTTGTGGGATGTTGATAGTGGGCCTCTTCTTAGGTAATTATGGACCATGTCTAGGCATAGGTTTAGGGATCATTGGGGACAAATTGGACACTAAAAAAACTCTAGAGGTGAATGATATGCTCAAGGGGGTGATAGTGGGAAATGGCATGGTTGCAGGCCTAAGTATAGGTTTAGTGAGAGGCATGTAAGATAGGAGGTTGACATTGATTGGAGTTGGGGGTTGAAGAAATATGCTCAAGGGTTGATTATAGAGGAAAAAGGGAGGTAATTAAATATGTTATTCACTTATAATACTCATCCCTTCTCTAGTAGGAGGTAGAGGAGGGAATAGTTGACTTAAAGTTATTGGTGTAGGAGTTACTATCACCTCCACTAAATATGTTGCCTATGTAAAGGTGAACCTTGTATTTGGGATAGGTTTCTAGATAATAACCTTGAGTTCGAATCTTGACTAACTTATTCCATTTAACTATCTCTTCCCTTCTCTAAAGTGGTAGACAATTCCTAGAGTATTCTTTAACTAAGTTGTGGGTCCATCAGGTCTTCTTATCCAATACTACTAGTATGAACTAGATATGTTTTTGCTCTAGATTGAGTATCTTATTGTTTTGACACTATAAAAATATTTTACCATCAAATATTGATTTCACCTATTTTATATTCATATCCATCATCCTCTACTTAACTTCTATGTCATTAGCTACATTAAGGTAAAAATGATCTCCCTCCTTAGGCTCATAATGGTATGTAATGTTGAGAGCTACCTTATGTTTGATGCAGTGATTGAATTTCAAGTGCACAAGGTCCCATTCCCTATTGGTGCCCTTTTCCAAAATTAAGGTAGACCTATGTTTGGTAGTATTTATAATTAAGTGCCAATTCTCATCTTGAAATCAACTGATGTTGGGTAATTATGGATGGACCAGTCCCTTCTTCTTATTTTTGCATAGTACATATACTCATGTGAGTTGTTGGAAGGAAATATCCTACTCATTCAACTTCTCTAGAATTATGGTGGGAAACCTAAATAGGGTTGTTCTAATCCCTTCAACTCTTATTATGGTATAGTTACGGTATTACTAGTAGGCTCCCAATGTGTTAAGTGTTTCCCTTATCTATTCTAACAACTTGGGCATAGTAATTTCATGGATGTCCCTATACATAATTAGGTAAAACCACTTAGAAATGGCCCACATATCCTAAATGTACCTATACATTATAACCTTTGTGAAGACATGGGGTATGGTTCATTTCAAGTTCAGATCCCAACTAGTAAATTGGGAGACCATTAGAGTGGGAAAAATGGCAATAACCAAGTAGTACATCATATAGAAATGATTTCCTTGGTTGGCCATGGTATTCCTAATTTGGATAGCTAAATTGTAATAAATTATTTTTTTAAGAGGGGGAGTGGTGGAGTCATCTATGATCATGTATATGAGTGAAACCCACTTTTCATCTATGTGGTCAGTGTCTTCTACTCCATGAAACTTATTCATCATGGCCATCCCCATCCTCACCCCCTTCTTGAATTGGGTGATGGGTATCTGATTGATTTTGGAATTTTAGATGAAATTACTTAAGTTTTCTACCCAAATTCTCAATAAGTCTCTAATATTATGTGAGTTGAGAAATTGGGTTATGATTTATTGATTATAAATAATTTTAGGCCTATATAAATTATAGTAAGCCTAGAAAGCTAACCCGTATAGAAAGGTGATATCATTACCCAAATTAAAATATTTGATCATGTTATCTATACATTAATAATGTATGAGCATTTGGTGAACTAAATCCACATAAGGGAGTACCTCTAGGTTGGATACCACTTTGTACAATTTTTCAAACATGAGTGCCAAGATGTCAGACCTTTCTTATGCAACACTGGCATATTCCTCATCATCACTATCCTAGTCCACCATCCTCTCCACATGTTATAATAAGTCATTATGGTTTTTTTCCTCTATGTCAAATGTAATGGTATTGAAACTAGTGTCTCACAAGACTATGTTTGTTTCATATGAATAGAGAAATAGGACTTGTTGTAACTTGGGAGTTTTAGACATTCTTGCTTTAGCCATGGATTTTGAATTTTGATTGATGAGCTTGTATATTATCTTAATGATAGATCAATGCATAGAAATACTTTAAAAAATAGAACAAAGAACTATAGATTTGTTCAATAGATAGGAATTTAAAGTGAATGCAAATCCTTGAGATTTCAAGCTTTAAACTCTAGATTTTATGGAATTTTTAAGTACAAGATATGAGCCATAAATGATAATTATATTTTACTTACTTTGACTTAAATTTGGGTTAGCTCTTCAATTTTTTTGAAAACTTATAAAATACACTTCTGGGAACTAGCTAATCACCACTCTCAATTTATCCATTCATCTTCCTATCATAGGCTTGACTTTTCCCTTGAGATGACCAAGTTTTATAATATCTGAAATGAGCCACATTAGAATTTAATTCATGATATAAATATTAATTTGTTAATATCTATGTGTCATACTTCACACATTCTCAACACTTAGTTCCTTTTTGAATATTTGATTATCCAAGTGGATTGCATGATATTCTACCAAGTGTCATCTTTTGATTGGATTGTTCTTTGCTAGGCTCCATGTGCCCTATTATCATAGGATTGAATTTATTTTTATGAAGTGAATTAGATTTATAACTTCCAAAACAAGTCCCACTATCATTGAATTCACACCTACAATTATTGACATACTTAACACATGCTTGACACTTGCACTTTAGTCTTCTATTTTGAATATTGGCATATCTAGGTGGATTATGAGATATTATTCCAAGTGTCATAATTTTATTGGATCACTCTTCAATGGGTTTCATGGTTTCCTTTTATCATGTTATTATTACAAGATAGGGGTCCATATGTCTTCAGCCTATTGGTCCTAACTACTAGGTGGTTTCCATGTAGTATCCAACTATCAAAGATTTAAGTGACTAGATACTATATGTCATTTTGTCATGCAATAATAATATTGAGATATTGAATATTTAACCTTAGATATATGGGTGTGAAGGGTGTGATCGAGTTCCAAGTGGCATGATACAATTAGAAAATTTTGTTGTGAGGCTTTAGAAAGTAATTGGGGCTTTAGAAATATGTGATTGGTTACCACATAACATGTTCTAGTTGGGTTATAACTCCTTTGTTGGTTGGAACATAAAAATTGAATTACAAGTGGAAAATTCCCATTTTGTCACTCCATTAAAAACTTTATAACTCTTCCTTGGAATTGAAATTTTATGAATGGGTACCAAGTGGCATAATGTAATAAGATCATGGGGTTGTGAGACTTAAAAAAATAATAGGATCCTTAGAAGGCCATGATTAGGAACCAAGTGGAAAATTTTCATTGGGTCACTGGGTTATGAGAATTTTCAAAGGAAAAAACCAAAGCTTATAAATTTATGTTTGAATGACTAGTTCATGTGACATTGCCATGTGTCAATTGAGGCTGAGTTAGCATCAAGTTTTTGTATAAATCAAAAATTAAAAAATTAATACCTTCATAATTGAAGGTATCTCCTATGATATACCTTGATGGATAAATCCACTATTGTGCTTGTTTGAAAGGTATCTCCTATGAGATAATTTGAAGGTATTTAAAGGGCCTTTAAAATATCACCTAATAGTGCCTTCCACATAAAGGAAAATTCCACTTTTACATGTTGAAGGTATCTCCTATGAGATACCTTCAACATTTCCTTCAATGTATGACAACACCCTTTGAAATATATCCTAGTATATTACTCCAAGGGACTTTTAATTCTTTCAAGTTACCCATGAAGGTATTACAAGTCCATTGAATGAATATTGTAGTAGATACCTCAAATGGGATTATAATATATTCAAGGGGGAAATTTAAGGTATCTCCTAAGAGACCTTATATACAATATTAAAGTTATTGATAACTATTTTATTTTAATAAAACACCTATTTGTTCATTTAATCCCTTATACACCTCAATAAGGTAGGGTAAGTTCAACCTCTAGGTATCTACTAAGAAATTCCTTCAAGGGCCTTCTAATACCCTCATGGGTAACTTGAAGGTATCTCATAAGAGATACCTTGAAGGAGAAATCCACTCTTGTGTAGGTTTGAAAGGTGTCTCCTAGGAGATACCTTAAAAGTATTACAATGTCCTTCAAGTTATCACCAAGTATTACCTTTAGGTTCAAGGAAAATTTCACTTATGTGCATGTTGAAGGTATCTCCTATGATATACCTTAAATGTTACCTTCAATGTATGAAAACTCTCTTTGAAGTTTGTCTTAAAAAATTATTTCAAGGGACTTATAATTAATTTAAGGTATGGCAACACCCTTGAGTGTAATTATTGTTTAATACAAAATGATGTAATGAAGGATCTGCCTTATTCAACTCTCTCTTGATGATCTTATGAGGTCTATAATTTTGATGGGTTTTACATTGAATATTGGAACTAAGACACCTTGACCCATCAATAATATCTATATAAGACCTTATACACAAAAATAAATGTATTGATAGATACCTTGATTAATTTAAACACTTATTTACTCATTGAATCCTTTATTCACCATAATAATGGTGGGCAAGTTCAACCTTGAAGTATCTACTAGGAGATTCCTTCAAGGACCTTATAATACCTTAATGGGTGACTTGAAATTATCTCTTTGAGGGTAACATTAAGGAATATCCAATATCATACCTTGAAGGAAAAATTCACTCTTATGTATCATTTAAAGGTATCTCCCAGGAAGGTTTTTTCATTGATAGATTTATGTCAAGAACTTCCCTTTCAAAAAAATTTACTCTAGGAAGTTTCACATCAGGAGATTTTACATCAAGAATGGGAATGAAAATGGTTTGGATGTTGTGTTAATTTTGGAGGAAAAATAGATGTGAACATTCATTAAAAATACATCCCTAAGCACACTTGAGGGCATAAGTGAGCTCAACTATACTACATAGTAGTTGGTACTATTGTGGAGGGTCAACACAAGGTTGCACCCTTTTAATAGTATTTTCAAAAATTTATAACTTTTTTAAAACTAAAATCAAATTAATTACTACCAAAAATAGGGAAATTTTTAAAACTATATTGAGGTGGAAAGTGCATGTGTGAAGGAGGACCTAAAATTCACACTCTTATGTACATCCTGTCAACATCAATATATGCTCTCCTAATGGTTTACATCTTAATGTGTGCAACATAAGAGTCTTCAATATTCACTTCTCTTATTTTTATACATGTTCATCATAAAAAAATTAGCATGCACATGGATTTGGACTATGAAGGTGCACATGAAGGGGTCTATTGAGATAATAATGTACAATTCTAAACCCTCACATCTCACTAATAATAATCATTCATCTACTAGTGTTGAGAAAAGTCATGTAAAATTGTAGGGGAGGAGTAGAGTCTAATATAGGGAGTAATTAAATGCATTTTCTATTGGCCTTGTATTTGAATCCAATATAACCTATTTATATCCTCCTATAACAAACCAAACCAACCTAAACCAATCCAAACCAAGGAAATCCATAGGAAACATAGGCATCCTAAGTTTAGTGTTATTTGAGATATTTCTGGTGTAGTCAATTTTGTGCCACTATGCCACCACCATCTCAAAGTTTGGAGAAAATAATATCAAATGCCTTAAAAATACTAAAAAAGAATTGAAAGACTCAAACCAATCCTTCTTCATGTGGTAGTTTGGGAATAGCAACACATGATTGCTTTATCTATAACTTTATGGGAATTTAGTGTTAGCACAATGAAAATGGGAAAGTATTGAGTACTAATCTCCATGGAATGAGATTGGAAGGAGGTTTCACCAGGGTATTGACGAATTATGGTAACATGTCTTACTTCGATGTCTTTTATAATAATATTTTATGGCAAATCCCAAAGGATCTTTGCAAATGGCTTCCCTTTTTATGCAATTAGATATTTCTAATAACTATTTCATAGTATCCATTCCTATTTAGCTCACTAATTACACATATATTAATCTCCTTCATCTCAATCTCAACCAATTTAGTGGTCTAATCCCATGGGAATTAACATTGTTTGAGTGCCTTAATGACTCTAATTTTATAGATGATTTGATAACAGGGAAAATACCCACAAAGTGGGCATTTAATAATACCAACCTCTTTTATAATAACTCACTAAGAAGACCTTATACAAAATAATCAATGTATTGATAACTACCTTCTTTGATTTAAAAACCTATTTACTCAGTGAACCCCTTATACACATCAATACCACTAGGCAAGTTCAACCTCGAGGTATCCACTAGGAGATTCATTCAAGGGCCTTGTAATACCTTCATCGGTAACTTGAAGGTATCTCTTAGGAGATACCTTGAAGATATTACAAACCTAAATAAAAATAGGCAAGTTAAACCTCAAAGTATCCACTAGGAGATTCCTTCAAGGGCCTTGCAATACCTTCATGGGTAACCTAAAGGTATCTCATAGGAGATGCCTTGAAGATATTACAAGGACCTTCAAGGTAAAGGAACATTCCACTCACAATGCAGTAATTATTCAGATCTAAAACTATTAAAATAATATCATTCCATAAAAAATGAAGCATGGGTGATCTACCTTATTCAACTCTCTTAGAATATCTACATTGAAAACTTTTGCATTAGAAACTATATCTATGAAATATTTCCCTCTGAGAAGTTTTATGTGAAGAGCTTTATATCAGTAGCTTTTATTTTAGAATGTTTCTTATCACCAAATTTCATATCAAGGGAATTATTTTGGAAAGTTTGGTCTATGGAATCTTTACTTCAGTAATTTAATTTAAGAAATTTTATGGTAGAAATAATTACTTTGGAAGGTTTTTCAAATGGAAGCATTCTTTGTAGTTTTAGTCTCTGAGAGATTTGGTATCATGAGATTTAACTTCGGAAACATTCTCTTCAAGTTCTATCTTCTAAATATTTTATGTTAGGAATTTCCATATCATAAAATTTCCATTATAATCTTTCATTTTAGATACTTTCCATTATAAGGATACTTTTTGGAAACTTTTGATTCAAAAACTTAGATAGCAATTCATTTTGAAACACATTTTATGCTTCAAAGTCTTTAATCCATTGTTGAGTCTCTCTAGCATCCCAATTTTTAATCAACGACTCCACCAAGTATACTAATACTATGTTCAATTATATTATTCTCAAATACCAATATGATAAACTTTTTGGATCTATGGGATGCCATTGATATAGTTGATGCCCACTTCTTTTCAATTGTTTCCATGCATAGACTAGCTTTAGCATATCTTCTTTTTTGTCAACGTGATGGTGGATTCCTTCTTACACCATTTAAATCACAAGACCATTATGGTAGGAGATATATTCCATAGGTAATTATATTTAATATTTACAAATGTTACTCAAGATTTGCATAGGGTGGTATGATGGAAGTACAATAATGCAATAAAAAAACACTAAGTGGGTTATTACTAATGAAATTATCATCCCAAAAGAGAATAACCCCATAACTATCACTAAGTTCAAGATGGGGGTTAAAATTAGGATCTATGTGTAACTAAGTTTCATTCTATGGCATGAGTTGTAGGTATGTGGTTTGAATAATCAAGTGGTGGAATAACAAGTTAATCCAGTGGGTTGTTCAACCAATTTTGTGCATGGACATGTGGTTTCTACAAAAGGAAAATAACTAAGTGATTTAGATGGTTGAAAGGATAATATATGGTGGGAAGGTCTCAAATAAACTTCAAAAAAATGTAAGGGTAAGGCAAAGAAGGATTATATGTCTTTGAATATGATATTCTCAATCTGTCTCTTTAGTGGACAAGTATCTTAAATACCAATGTTTTTTGTTTGTAGTTGTTTCTCACTTATAAATAAAAATGGTTGGAGGTTTGGGTTATTAGATACATGGTATTTCTAGGTCTCAACTGAAGGTTTCTCTTTTCAATGCTTTTTTTGCATGCCTTTATACTAGAGGTTACAACTCAGACCAAAAATTTATCTAAGGTAGATGTTGCTTACTCATACAATATTGTATCAACTAAGACACTTATACACACTTTAGAATAATTATTAAACCTTTATTAACTATATAAATCAATTTACATATAAATCCTTAATATCTATAACACATCTAGGATTAATCATTCATAAACATAACATTTAGTTTCATCTATAGTGATTACAAACATCATAATTATTTAATCAATTACAAACTAGAGAAACTTCAAATTCATGAAGATAGAAATGGAATAAGATAGAATAAACACAATTCCATTACAATAAATATTCTTGATATCTTCCTATATTAATTTCAAAACTTTTACCCTTTGAAAGAGGGATACAACTTATATATATATATATATATATATATATATATATATATATATATATATATATATATATATATATATATATATCTTGGGGAAGGAGTTGCCTCATCTTCCAACACAAACATTTTATTTGTATATTGATAAACCATAAGATAAGTCTAAGTTACATAATGATGCATTAGAAATATTCTAGCCATGCAATGTATTCGTGAAGCTCAAAATTTAGTTTAATTATAATATATAAATGCAAATAATACTTTACTATTTGGGTACATCAGTTACATGAAAAATAGTAAAAAATTATCCAATCTAAATTGGCTCTTGCTTGACTTGTCTTAAGATTGTTGTGAGAAATGTAGTATAATTGGTAGTGACTAGAAGCGAACTTGAAAAATCACTAGATGTTAGAAATATAATCACCATATGAATAATAGTTTGAATTGGAATCAATGTGATAATAATTATTATTATTCATAGAGTTGGTGGAGTTGGCATGGTAGAAATAAAAAATTGAGCTTGTTGAGAAGATTTCTTCTTTGAATTTAAGTCTTGATAATCCTTGTAGTATTTTTAATGTTGTGTTATGGTTACCCTACCAATATTTTTGATTAGATTATTATGATCTTCCTTCATGATTCTGAAACCAAACTTTGAATACCTCTACCTCAATGGCTTTTTTCCTTGTTTTGTTTGACTTAAATTTTATGTTTTTAAGGCTTAGATCTTATAGGCTATATTTAAATCATTGAAGTCTTGTTTGATCATCTATTTGAATGTATCTCTAATCACCAACATTCTTCATTTATATCAAATAATAAATAACTCTAGTATTAACAAAATCTATTTGACCTTTTTCTCTTATTCGACCAGTTTATTAGCTAATGCCTCCAAAGATAAAACCTAATATTAGGCCTAGTGGGTCCTTATTAATCTTAAATTTATATAATTTGAGTCCTCCAATGGAGTCATCAAATTTAGATGGTTAAAATACTTATTAGGTGTATACAACACTAGGAAGTTTAACTTGTCATCTTCCTTGAGGGCCATGAATAATTTAGTTATGTTATTAACACTTGGAGATAAGATGAATCTTAAAGAATGAATGGAATCAAGGATTTCATATAATCTATGTGTATCTTCTTGTACATCATATTCAATACCTTAAGGAATCCAAATTACTTATTTTTTCTCTTTGAGTGTTTCTAACTCTTCCTCGAGATCTTGCCTAGCCATTTCGGTTCCTTGATGTATGGTCATGATAACTTTCATGTGGGTCTCCATATATGTTTTCAAGTCATATAAATACAATTATTAACCCTTATACCTATTTTATCTTTTTCTTAAGGTGTATAATTCCTCCCTCTTTTCCATGATTAGGATCCTACTTGATCTATCTTATATCTTCCTTTTTCTCACCCTCTATATTGATGTAGGGGCTTTGTCAAATAGGGAGGTCACTATTGGAAATTTTGTAATCTTTAGGTTGGGCCTCTTAGAGGCTGAGGCTCCTAGTTCCTTAACCCAATTTGGAAGAGTGATATTCAAGGGATCAGAGGGCAATGTTTCCATTTGATCATTCTCTTTAGGTTCATTCTTAGTAGATGTGGGAGGATTAAGAATTACAAGACAAATAATCTTCGACCAGTCTATGTTCACATATTATGGCATTAGGTGAACAACATAGACTAGATGACTCCTAGGTGATATATTAGTTATTATTACTATGGTTAATATGGTGGGAGTGGAATAAGTCAATGATGAACCCAACTAGTTACAAGGGCATGTAGTTGAAGATATAGATTGAGCAATGGCTAAGATGGACAAGGCTAATGTTGATTGAATATATGTTAATGGAAGGGAAATGAAAGGGATGGAAACAATAGGAATATAAATTATAGTAGTGGAATGAGGAAGAATATATATGATTGTAAGAAAACTCATGGATGGGTCTAGGAATAATATACCTATTGAGACCATCCACTGAGGAACAAATATAGAGATAACATGGCTAGGGGTGATTGAAACATTAGGTAAAGAAATAAGAGGGGAAAAAATTAATGGAGCTATGAGTAAGGGACCCTTACTAGATGAGTCACCTATGATAGTTGTTTTAGCCTTAAGTTCCTATAGGCTCAAAACTTTCACCTATTTTAGATCTTCCTCATCTACCTCCTAAGTTGGATGGGTTTGTGGTATGTCCTTAGGCTTGCTCTAGTATGTCTTTATTATTCTCCATACCTATGGACCTATGGATTATGATGGAAGAGAAGAGGGAATATTGCTTATCATGGAGACTAAAGTATCTAGTATTTCCTCTTCGTTTGAGGAAACCAAGAATATAACCCTACATTCCATTAGTTCTTCTAATTATGCACTATATCTAATTATAATTATCTCCTTGGATAGCTCTTGCTATAAATTAATTAGTTAAACTATTGAGGGTTGAATGGGAGCACTTGTGTTTGTTATTATGTAAAGGTAGGTAATTTCTCCTCCTTAGCTTCTTCTTCTTCTTCTTCCTCTCCACCAATTGGTGCATCAGCTACCAACTACTAATGGTCTTGAGGTTAGATTTATAATTGTTGGGGATTAGGCCCCTCACCTTTTGGCTATTTTGATGGTCTCCCACTCTAGAAATCTGAGGATCTCCATTATCTAGGAGGTAGAATTTGATACATTACTTCACTAAGTTTCAAGTATGGTTTTACTTGAATTAATCTCACAAGTCCTCATTTAACCGTACATTGGTAGCCCTTTCTCTGACCTCATTATCTTTTTTGGCATTCAAAAAGATAAATTCATGATTGATCAGCTCATGTTTGTATTCAAGGTTGAGGGTGTGAATTTTCTTTTGGAGCTTTCTATGGGGGTGCTAATTTATATGAGGAATGGTGGGTAATGCATATTCATTCTTGGTGTTACCAGCCTCTCTAAACTATCTACAAATGGTGTACTAAATTTGACCAATGGTTACATGAGACCCATGGAATGTGACCTTATTTTTTTTAATCTCTTCATCTATGTTGTTCTAAATTTTATGAGAAATTTCCTACTCATTCTCCTTTTCTAGAACCTAATTTGGAAGATGAAGAGGATCTACTTTATGCCCCACCACCATAATCACTATGAAATATGGATATAGCCAATAATATTCAATGTTATTGGTTAGTGTGTAGGTTATGCTTAGGGAAATTATTGATAATGGTTCATCATGAATATCCATCCATAACTAAGGATAAATTTACTTGGTAATCTTGATCATGTTCCTTATATATGAATAAATATGCATAAAGCTGTAGTAGTCACATATCCTATTTTTTATGACCTCATCATTGGGATCCCATAATACTCTATTATGTATATACATAGTGCCCATGATTTTGTTCAATAGATAGGACATCATATATAAATTTCCCCCAATGGCCATTTTTCCTTCTCTAGAATATGCTCTTAGATGTGTGTGATAATGATTTAGCCCAATGTATAAGTACACTCTGAGGTAATCATAAGGTTTATAAGGGGAATCCATTTTAGGTGTATGTAGTAAATACTAACATGACCAAAGATCCTATTCTTTAGTGTCATCCCTATGTAGATTCCCATTCTAAAATTGGTAATGAGGATCAGGATCTTGGTATGTTCTTTCAAGGTAAATTTCTCCCTGAGTAACAACCATTTTGAAAGAGATCACTCTAGATGGTTTGCCTTTTTACATGTAACTATAGTATGTAAATCATATGTAACATCTATAATAGGCAAGCCTAAATACATGTTGAATGATTCTATGTATACACATGTGATAATAGTGTCATTATCTATGTAATGCAGATAACCTCCATCCATGATTATTCCTTTAAAGAATAGATCCCATAGAAAATTGATACAAGGCATCACTTACAGTGTTTTTAGCATCATAGTGTAGGGCCTCAATCTTGAGTGAGAGAATGTATTTTATCAGTTATTTATCCTTAGTTTCTATGTCTTCTTCCAATGAAAACATTAGTTTCCTTGATTGCTTCCCATAACACTAAATAATTTGAATAATGCCCCTTGAATGTAGTGGGATCGAACATAATATCATGGTATTATGTAGAGTTCTTGATTAATAACCTATATAGTGTTGAGGCTATCTTGTAAGTCTTGAAAGATGATGCTATGGTAACTGTGTTGAGTACTAGTATATCATAATCTTTTGATAATGGTTTTTCTTCACTTAGTTGAATCTCTCAATTTATAATTCATTGTGGTAGTGGTTATGGCTATTAGGATTGCTTGAATCTAAAGTCTACTCAATCTCAAATGATTGAATGATGTGAACTTAGTTGAGGGCTCGATGAAAATACTCAAGATCTCCTACATTGATTTATAGTTCATGTGCCATTCCTTTTAACATATATGATCTCATCACCTTCATTCAATTAAAATTTAACCACCCTATCCTAGTGTGCATGACACATAGGATGCCTTGTCATGCATAGATCCATGGTGTAACTAGGTTTATCAATGATGAAATTATCATCTCAAAGGAGAATAACCTCATACATATCACTAAGTTTATTATGGGGGTTCACATTGGGACGACCCTCTTAAATATACTTTATGGTTTCCCAAATATCCATTTTTTTATTTTGTTTCTTTTTTTCCTTTCTTTCTTTTCCATGGGAAATGTATCCATTGGGTTCCGCTTTTGGACATGTTGATGACCTCAACCTTAAATTTTTCCCTAAGGGAAATAATTAGTGTTAGGGTAAGACAACAGGTCTTACATAAGGATAAGTGGCATATGTACACATTTATATGATGTCATATCTCCTAGACATTGTAATGGGAACTATATACATGTACTACGGGTCACCTTGGATCCCAATTTTAGATTGCATAAAAAATCACATTTGAAATTATTATTAACTCCTAGGGAATAACTTCAACATCCCATTGAATGTATGATAATACCCTTCTAGATAGCTCCTAAGAGATGCCTTCAAATGCCTTGAAATACCTTCATAGGAAAATTGAACATATCTCCTAGGAGATACCTTGAAGGTACCCTTGTAAGTATTATAAGGCACTTTAAGTTATAAAGTAATCACCTAGTATTTCTTTCAAGGTGAAATAAAATTCTTCTTGTCTTCATAGTGAAGGTATCTACTGAGAGATACATTCAATGTCTCTTTGAATGTATGACACTGGCATTCTAGGTGTCTCTTAGGAGACTCCTTCAAGGGCATTGAAATACACTTTTAATACCATGATGGTTAACTAAACTATATCTCCTAGGAGATACTTTGAAGGAAAAATTCACTCTTGTGCATATTTGAAAGGTATCTCCTAGGATATACCTTGAAGGTACCTATTGATGGGAAATTTGACACATATTTAAAACATACTTCCCCCTCATATTTATCCTTTGAAACAATTTTTTATGGATTCTTTTACCCATAAAATTATACCAGTTGGTGACTGATATGCTATAAATGTATAGTCAACTTTTAGGCCATCCCAATTGAATTATTTTTACATCTCTCTACATATAATTTCTTTTTAGTTTGGTCATACATTATTAGTTTGAGTGTGATTTAGTTTATATATTATGAATATTTAATATGTATTTTGTATTGTAGTTTAGAATTAACATTTATTGATATACAATTAATCACTACTTAATCACAAATAATTTCATTAACTAATGCAATATGCAAATTGCATTTTATAAAAGATCAATAATTAAATCATTTCCATTGCTTTATAGAATGTCTTCAAGAAAAAAAGGAATTTTCACACTTAAAAGTTATAAGAAGGCCTCACTCTAAGATAATTTAGATATAGTATCATTTAAACTACCAAAACTAAAATTAAATCCATATCACCATCTTCCAATTTATGGTGGTGACAAAATTCCTCTTGCTAATTGGTATTTTGAGTTGTATATTCTACCAAATATGCATTCATATATTTATTTGTTTAGTATTATATCGATAAAAGAATCATCCTAAATTGGAATAATCTTTACCTATGATAAGGATGAAATTTAAGATGTTCAAATCCAACTAGAAGTATGGAATGGATAAGAGGAAATTATCTATCATGCTACAACTAATTTAAATAAATTTACACCTAGTAAAATGGAATTGACAAAAAATATTTTTTCTCTTTCTTGTGAAACATTTGGATTTCATTTGAATAGTTATGACAACCTTCAAATGTCTAGGTTGATAGATATAGATAATTTGATCATTAGAATACAAAATATGTTAAACTAAAAACATGAACAAGGGGCAATAAGTTTTTTACTTGCCATTATGTAAACATTTGTTTAAGATACCCTGTAGTCATGAGAAAAAAAACATTGAAGAAAACAAGACAAGAAAGGGAAATATATTTGTATTCAAATTTTAAAAAGATTATATAATTACTCATACCCATGGAGAAAAATAGGATCAAGAAAAATGTTGATACACTTTTTTTAACATAAACTTCTAATCAGACACAGTGAATTATCTACATGGTATATTTACTCTATAAATTATGCCTTGAATATTATTATATAACTTTGTGAATTAGGGGATGCTAATATCAAAATAATAAATCTAAATTAAATATGGTTGAATGCTACAATTCATTAAATTGTAAAACATAATGAGGTTCCAATGAAGGATGATTTTATACTTCCCTTTGATCCAAATAACCCTCAATATATTACTGTATCAAAATAAGTCCTAAAATATATGATGGAGAAAAACCATAAGGTTAAAAATTGTATATGTTCAACACAAAATTACAACACAAAAAAGAATTCTTTCATAGGAGGAATAAAATTCACTATCATTGAGAAATAAATGTTCTTTTAGAAGGGCAAGATTTCTAAAAACTTGTACTCCATTCCATATTGTTCACAAAATATGTAACCAATATAATGAATCCAATGAGACAATTTATAAGGCTTTATTTGTAGAAAGAGTTTGATCTGCATGTGATCTTATCCAACTTAGAGGTTGGAAGAATATTCAAATAACATGAACAAGATAGGCACTTGCTCACATAAATGAACTATTTGGCACAACAACCACAAGAGAGAAAATTCCTTCATTTCATAGAAAACCCAATTTGGGACTGTTTTTATGAGGTATTTGATTTTTTTAAAAGTGGTACTTTACTTGGTTCATATAAATAATATTTAAATCTAATTGGTACAATAATAATTATAAATATTGAAGGTATTTCAAAAAAACAAAAAATAGATTTATTAAATTTATTATAAAAAGGGTCTATTTCCTTATTAAAAACCCATGGGTACAACAACATGGATCCTTGATGCAAAAAGGTGAAGTTGAAAAGTAACATATTATCAAAAATTATATATTATTTCACCAACCATGATTTGACATTACCAACAAAAAAAATAATCACGCCTGAAGAGGTAATGGAGCATTATACAATTTCTATGAAAAGGTTTGATGATTTTTGTGTCCTAAAGGAGGATATTTCAAAAAATAAAAAAAATTGGGAAGCATTATCACCAAATTAAATAAGAATATTGATAAAATATCTACATAATTATGGAAGTAAGCTTCCTAGAATAGATACATAAATATTCAACTATCATTATGGATCTGCATGTTTTTGTCCATCTATTTTAGAAGAGTTTAGTGCAATGTTCATTATTAGTGTGAACATTGATTTGATAATTATTTATCTTTTGAATCTCATTGAATTTTTTAAGTAATAACATATTTTCCTATTTCTTTAGGAATTTATTGATAAATTTAATGTTGTGGATTTCAATGTATTCATCATTCACAAACTTGAATATTTTTATGACATTTAGAACTCTCTCATAAATCTATGTATTAGTGATTTCCATTGCATACAAAAAATGAGTGTCATACTTTCGGGTCTAGATAGTGATAAATTCAATTGGAATTATATTATAGGTATCAATTTTCCTCAAGATCCCTATCATTTTCATCTTAAATATTTCATCCTCCATTCATAACAAAGTAAATTAGAGGAAAGTGTTTATATCAAAAAAGATGTACCAACATTTTAAATGATTGGTTCACACAAAATAAGAACTCCATTCAAAAATGAAATACATAACTTATTTTGGGAGAGAATTATTCCTAATTTAAATAATTTAGATACATGTGAAGTGCTAGGGGTATATACAGGAGTTGGATTGGTGTGTGCTTGTACACAATTTCAAAAGAATTTATCTTACATTACAAAAATTGAAGATTTTTTTTTCTAATGTTCAATTTTAAAATTATTTGACAAATTTAGAGCAACCAATATAAGAACACTGCTTCAATCAGTACCAAGTGCATAACATTTTTAATTTATTTTATAAGCATTCTTCATTTTTAAAACAAAACATCTTAACAATATTTTGGTGTGTATGCTTTATTTTTCAAACTTAACATCTTAGAAATATTTTGGTGTGTATCACTAATGGTATTGCATGTAAGTGAAGAAATAATAATAACAAAAAATCAAATCAGTGAACATGACACATTGTAAGTTGACGAAGGTAAGATAAGATCATGAATATTTTTACAATTATTAAATTTTCTATTTATCAAATATTTATAATACTAATAAAATATTTATTCTTCTATTTATGTCTCAATTAAAATAGTTAACAACATAGCTCCAAAACTTTGTGTCTCCAACATAACAACCCATGACACAAACCTACATCTTTTTGCCTCCATGAAAATAACACAAGGTAAAACTCTACAAAAAGGCACATTTTTATAATATAAATATCAAATCAATTGATGATGAGAATTTTTATTTACTATATTATATAATACCTTGCAGGGAATAAAGAACCAAAGGTTCAACAAAAGAGTGCACATGTACAAACTATAAAAAGGTAAAAAAGTTGAAAACCTCTTTTAATGAATGTGTAGTTATGCAATTTAATACACTATAATATATTAATTATATATTTTTATTTAAATACATTACAATTTGATTTTTCTTCATGGACATGATATTATAGAATACAATGAAATATAGACTTGCATTATATTTAAAATTGGGTTCATTTTATTTTTTATAAATTTAAATTTGGTTGTATTTACCCATTAAAATTTTATTTACATGTTTAATCTACCTAATTTAAAATAACACAATATGTGCTATATTATGTCTTCAATAAAAAAATTTGATGTTGAGTATGCATGATCTTTATGAATATAAAAATGATATCCTTCAATGGATAAAAATATTGTGATTTTGAGAAATTCAATGAAGAATAGATTTCATATTAAGAATATTTTGATGAAAAAGGTCATATGTTGGATATAATAATTATTTGATATAAAGAAATAAATTAATAAAGTTTATTTTGCTAGAAACAATTGTATTGATATTGATTTAAACAGTTTTTCATTTGATGTGTCTTATTAGAAGTAGGTGAAGGGGGTTCAACTATAGGTGTATATTCATTTAAAATTAGTGATAGTGAGTTTTAGCTTATAATGAGTCAATCCTATTTCTTTGTGATGGGTTATATAAACATATAAATATGTATTAGTATGTATAAGAACAATTGATACTTTCATTAGTATAAAAATATAGATGTTGGTTGATCAATGTTAAATTCCTATCAATATCTATGAGAAATGAGTTATGGTAAAATGGGATTATTTCATAAAATGATCAAGTTATGGTCAATTTATAAAGATTCAATATGAACATGTATGTTAAAAATTTGGTAATAGAAATGGTACATCTATGTATAATGATTATATTTACATGTGCTTGAGCATGTATTTATTTGTATATATGTTTATATGAATATTTATAATATTTAAGGAAATGCAATTAAAGAATTCATCAAATGAAATGCATTATGTTTATATGCTAAAATATGAAATGCAAATCAAAAGAGCATCAATGCCCAATCTAGTAACATGTAAAACATTTTCTTAGAAAATTTACATGTTATATTTATTATAATATAATATTTTTAATAAATGATTATTTTCTCTTTTAACAAATTGCAAACATTTAAAAGGAGATAAAATTGAGTTATAAAAAACTATTGATTTTAGGGTTGTATGGCTTATTATTTGTTGTGGACAAAATAAAAGATATGAAAATGAATGATACAGGAAAAAAAGAATATTATAAAATAGAAAATATGTCATAATACATTTTAGATCATTCCAAATAAATTTTGAAGGTGGAACTGTAGTTTTTTTCTCATGTTGGCATTTGGTCAATGATAGAGGATAATCATTTGAGGCTACTCCTTTAAGACAAGGGTTACACATGTTCAAATTTCAAGTTTGTTTGGGGGAAAATATATTTTAAGCCCTTAAATATAAACATAAATAAATTAGATGATGTTATTTTTAAAAGGGCCTTTGGAGACAATTTTTCAATTGCCACCACAGTGTTCATTGATTTTAATTCTCAAAAATATATAATGGAAATGGAAGTTGAAAAGATGAAAAGGATTGGAGAATAAAAATGACACATCAAATTCTTGGGAGAAAGAAAAAAATCCATGCCAATAGTTGTGAACCATTATTTAGAAGGATGTTACTTCACCATATGATTCTTTCAAGTGTATTTATTGATTATAAACTATAATTATATAAATAAACATTATCATCAATTTCATACAAACCAATTGTAAATTATTTCAAATGTAGTCCAATTTATTTCAAATTTATTGATTTTAATTTATTACTACTTTGATCTCATTAAGTTCAATTTTATTTATATTTAGAGATACCTTGAAAGTATTGAATCAGGCCCAAGTTTCAAATCTAATCTCCATGTAAGTGGATACTCCATCAGTTTATCTTGAAATTGCCCAAGTTGATCCATTAGTATATTGACACCTACTCATGAAGATCTTCCCAATGAACAAAATATGATTCTCAAGTCTCTCTCTCATTAATTTTTTTTTGCAATGATAGGTTACCTTAGAGTCATGCATACCTTGATAGCTTGATGAGAATGTAGTTTTAATCCCTATATTTCCATGGTTCTAGAATTGAATGGTTATCCATCAAACCTTACACATTTTTTTATGACTAAGAAACCTTGGGAAACATCAAATGAGATTTTATTAGTAGATGAACTAATTTATTATTATGTTTTCATCCGTAATTTGGCCATTCAAATGATGCCACATGTCCTAGCAATGGAATCTATGACAAAGTATCAATCTTTTTGAAGACCTAGAAGGGTGCCACATGTTCCAAATAGTCCAATCTAATCAAAATGATCTATCCTTAAATGGTTTGAAATAATCCATTCTATTTTTAATATATAAAACATATTTATGGAGAAAATATTCTCCACTCCACTTTAATGGGTATAAGTTTAAATTATTCAAACTAGCTCAATTTAATCAAAATGTTCTATGACCAAATGGTTTGAAATAATCCAATTTAATTGGAATATAGAAAATTTAGTTCTGGATAAAATCTTCTCCCCTCCACTTTAGTGGGTATATGTATAAATTATTTGAAATAACCCAATTTATTCAAAATGATCTATTCCCAAATGCTTTGAAACAATCCAATTTATTTGGAATACAAAAATTTTATTTTTGGAGAAAATTATCACCACTCCACATTAATGGGTATAAGTCCACATTATTTGAAAGAGCCCAATTTATTTGAAATGATATATTCCCAAATGGTTTGAAAGAGTCCAATTTAGTTGGAATATAGAAAAACTATTTTTAGAGAAAATTTTCTCCACTCCACTTTAGTGGGTATAATTCTAAATTATTTAAAATAGTCTAATTCATTTGCAATGATCTATGCCTAAATTGTTTGAAATAGTATAGTTTTTTTAGAATATAAGAAAACTATTTTTAGAGAAATTTTTATTCACTCCACTTTAGTGGGTATAAGTCCAAAATAGTCCTTTAAGACTCTATCACTTGAAACATGTATCCACCTTTTAAGCTCTCTATCTCTTTCAAGTTTATTCAACTTCAAAAAACCACTTGACATATGTGGATGTAATTATCCCTTATGCACATGCCTGTACATATCCATTTTAGGCAAATGGGCCAAGTAGGCCATCTAACTCTTTTGTCTATATCAAGAGATGGCATATTGAAAGGAACACTGAGATCATCAAAAAGATAAGTGAGAGAATTTTTTTATCCACATCCATGTAGAGTTTCACAATCCATCCTTCCTTCCTTTGACCTTGACCATAAGTTTCTATTTAGGCCTAAATAAACCATCTAAGCCTTATTCACCTATGTGGTTGATTGTAGATGGTTTTAAGCTTTCTAGGACTATGAGTGTGGATTCTTATATTACATAACATTTTGAGGTCATCTTGAGAAGTATCTCATAAATAATATAATTAATATATACCCTTTTTTAAATTATTCCATCTTCAATTCAATCACTTGTCCTATGATTGTATATAGGATACATTTATAGCCTATTATCTGTGTAAGCAACAAGGGGTGAGTTTTCTCTTGAAGGAGTTATCTACCTAGTTCACCACACACCTATTCCTTATGTTATATGGTTTACATCCTATTTAATTTCACATAATTTTTAAGGCTCTTTGAAGTGGGATTTTGAGCTCAATTTGGCCTTCACCTTTAGTCAAGCATGTATGTGGCCTCACTAGGTTTTTTGACTATGGGTGGTCACTTGAGAGGTGGAATGATGTTTTATTATCCTTATGGGTGACCTTAGAATTTTGGTGGCCCTTTGATTCCCTTATTTGACCTCTTATATATCCTTAATCCTTAAAATCATCAATATCTCTCCCATTTTACCATTGTATCCCTATGTATGTACTTTGAGGTCATGGTTGAGCTTATCCTCTTAAGGTGGTGGAGATGGTATTGACCCTACATCTAACCTTGATATGTTTACCTCCATGCCTCTTCTTATGGATCTTATGACTCTTCATGTTTATTCATGTCCTTTTACACTTTCTAAATCTTATGCCAATAGTATTCAACTTGTTTGAACTTCTCTAAACCTACAGGTAGTTATGAATTATGTTTGATAAGGATTATGAATGAGAGTGATCTGAGTAGAGGGAAGTGAGTAATAATTAGTGAATTACATGGGATATAAGTATTAAGAGTGACTTAACAAGAATCACATGTATGTATTTTAATACTAATTTTGATGTTTCCTTAAATCCCCATGTTCACACTTGTAAAGAATGAAACACTACACATATGGTAGCCTCATCAATGTAAGATTTGAATGATAAATTTGACCATATAGTGGCTTAGATGAATTTAAGAGGTATATAAAATCTAAAATAACTACCATCAAACTTAAAACATCATGAAACATTTCCAATATATGCACTAGATGCTTTGTAGTATGAGAACTCTATTTACAATCTGTAAATGGAGGAAACATAGAGATTTACTTGATTACACACCCTTAAAAATGTGAACTAGGGGTGGAGGGTGATGGATATGGTCTATTAAGACCCATAGAACAAAATTCAAGCATTGATTCTCAATGATAATTCAAAAATGCATAAAAATTGATGCAATTTTTTATTTCTACAGAGATGAAGAAGATCATTTGAGTTCCCATATTATTATCTATTGTTCATAAGGAATAGGTAATTGATTTATAGAGAATTTACATGAATAATAATGTCAATATATGTTCTTCCTTTCCCAAATTTTTTAGATATTAATCTTGTCTCTCCTACACAGGATGAGTGAAAACCTAAAAACTTGTCTAGTTGCCAAGGAGCTTGGTGAAGAGAGAGGAATGGTTTTTGACCTATTATGCATATTCTAACCATGAAAATTTACTAGAAAACCTAAAATTATCCCTTATACAACATACGAATCTGATCTATATGGACCTGACCATACAAGTCCTTAAAACATGTTCAAACACTTGAAAACTCTCATTTTCTTGCATTTTCTCCATGTTTTTAACCTTAAACTACCATTGGAGGGTAGAGGGAGGGAAACCATCAGTTAAATGATATTTAAAATATAGTGGTATGGTGGGATTACTTGAAGAGGCACATTTATTCCATGTTTAGGGTCCATTTGGTGAGTGAGGAGTTAATATGAACTTTAAAATGGACCTTTTATGATATTAAATGCCTAGTTATGACCACATGATGAAAATACGACCTTTTCAACACCTTTATAAATAATGAAAGACTTGAAATATTACCCTATCCAAATATTTTATAGCACATTTGACTAATATGAGGTGTTTTAAGGGTGATTTATGGATTTGGGGGGGGGGGGGGGGGTTATGAGGGCTTGAAATTGTTTGGATTAACAAACCATGAATGGTGACATTGAATACATCATTAGACCTTCATACCATGACTTTTGACAAGGTTTTAAAACCCTACATCATATTTGAAATGTTCTCCCTTATTTAAATGGATTATATATGCCTAAAACAATAAGAATCAATAATTTCAAAATGTTGAAATTACCTTAACTTTGTCTAATGATACTTAACCTTATCAAATAATGTTCAAACCACCCTCAAGGCTCTAGAAAGACCATAAAAACTTTCCTACTCAGTACATGATTTACATCACCAAATAAGCCTCAAAAAATCAATGATATGATGGATTCATAAACAAAATCTAGTACACGCTAGAACACTTTTAATAGTGCCAACAAGGTTCAAAATTGTATCAATGAGGACATCACCATGTAGGAGATCATCATGAGTAAGCTTGGGTAGGTGTCATGGTAAGTTTTTAATTTTATATGTTGGTATTTGGCTTGGGAGGCCAAATTTACAACATTTTTGGTGACTCATAGGGTTTGACCATCTTGGCGGTCAAGATAACCCACTCACTTTTTGGTCTAAATGCAAGGAAGACAAATATGGACTGATTATGATTGGATTCTTAACTCACCTAGCTAATGCATACACTTGAGAGTGGATCAAGAAGGTCCAATTACTCTCCCTAAGATACCATAAACATGATATCATCTTTAGCTACAAGAGGGATCCATCATTAATTAGACAATACCTAATTGTACTCCAGTCATTATATGTGTCAGGAATCTAGAACATCAAACATGCTCTGATACCAACTGTCAGGATCTTGCTCCTCAATTAGAGCATATATGATTACCTTTGTATTAGCAACTAAACATGGAATTTAACCAGAATGATAAGTAACTATAAATATGAAACAACATAGGATATGAGAGACAATACCCAATTATATTAATATTCATCTAGAAGGAAATATAATAAAGAAGATGCCACACTTCTTCTTCTCACACCTCTAGAGCTCTCACACTTCTAGGGTTCACCAGTAATTCTCCTCCTACACTTCTCTCTCTCAATCATGGTCATAATAACCAACTCAAATATAGAGTTGTTCACCTCCACCAGTTAGTAATAATGCTGCCAGTACACCAAGTACACAACCATACTCCAAGTAGATCTCCCTTTCCTTGCTACCACCTGCAAATCAATAGACCTTACTTACCATGTAGATATCTCTACACCCTGAAGAACCCTTGTCCTTGCCTCACCAAGTACTTATGATTCTTCAACCAGTACCCCAATGGATCTTCTAGTAGAACTTGCATAACTTGCAACTCTCGCTGATCATACACACTCATCACCCCTTTGGAACTAGGAGGTACACACCTTGCTCTCTTCCCTCTAAAGGAGCTAATATTTTCTCTCTTACTCTCTAGCACAATTTTAAAATATAGCCCATGAGTCTATTATATATATCTCATGCATACAATAATTAGAATTTCTTAATTACAATAATTAGACTCACAACTCAAGACTATAATTAGCCTCTTAACATGAAAATAACTAGTTCATTAACAAACTATTCGTCAACTCACAGTTCTGGAACCACACAGGTGACTGACATTGGTCCCTATCTGCCTAGAGGTGACTGGTGTCAGCTGATATTGATTGATGTTGGTAGCTTCCTATCTCTCCCTTGACTGACGTCAGTTGGCCTGACCGACATTGGTGTCTGTGACACTTCAGTAACTCCTGTTCGCAACCTGGTGAAGCTTTTAACTCCACAACCTAATAATCTCCCACTTGGAGATAAATAGTTCCACCTATACCTGTACATGTACACTATCTAATTTGTTTTCTGGATTGTATCCCTCTTCAAGCTCAACCCTAAAGACCAACCACCACACACCCTGTGGTGCACCTCCTGTCATCCAAGTAACCTGCCACATCCTAACCTACAACTCCATGTAGTGAAGACGTTAACCCTGCATAACATGAATCCCTACTGTTGATCCCTATTAGATACCTAAGAATTCATTGAACTACTCTCCAATACTTCTTCCTTGAATTGGCTCCAAACTTTTTGACAACTCCTACTGCTTGGGAAAACTCAGGCCTACACCAAACCTCATGTGATTTCAAACACTGTTCTAAGATCAACTTGAACTATCTAGCCCTTGGTGTGCTTACTAGTTTTACATCCTGCATATTGAACCCCACCAACACCTTCTTCACATCAGCTCCCACTAGAGACAAAATCAACCTGTGATCTTCCATGTCTCTTATGCTAAAGAATTTCGTTGCTCCCAAATTCTTCATGACATACCTCTGAACTAACCTTACCCTTAGCTTAGTAACTCCCTGTATGTACGAACCTGAAACAAGCATACCATCCACATATAGTAATAGGATAATGTCATGACCATCATCCACCCTGGTAAGATAAACACAATAGTTACACTGACATTGACTAAAGCCCTGCTTTGTCATCCACCTATCAAAACCTGTACCATTGTCCTGTAGCTTCCTCAAGACCATATACCCTGGCCTTCTGTCTCACGTATCCATCCACTATCTTCTTTAACTTGGGAATTCATTCCTCATCCAGTGCTTTCTTCTAGCTGACAACTCCACCAACAAACACTTGTTTGGTTCTTCTCCAAGGAATGACATTCCTCATCCATGCCAAGCTCCCACTATTTTTAGATTCTACCTGCATTGCTTCTTCACATCTTCCTAGTTCTTGACCATCAGTAAGCAACAAGTAAGAAGGTGAACAACAAATATGAGGTTCACTTACCCTTTTAGTCCTCCATATGGGTGTTTGAGACTTTTTAATAGCTTGTTGTCCGCCCAACATCTGCTCCAGTGACTAATCTCGGCCATCTCCCAATCTGCACCTGACTGATGTTAGTTCCCTATGACTAACCCTTACTACCAACATTGGTTATCTATGACCGAAACTAGTGTCCCTTCTACTAATGTTAGTTACTATTTGACCAACATCGGTTCTTGCTACCTGACACCACTGATTTTGTTGATCTACACATGACTGATGTCAGTGCCTGTCTGTTTAACATCAGTTCCTCTTGACTGACATCGGTACCTTTGTTCACCTATGAGTGATGAATTTTTACCCATGATCTCCTTTTGAATCAAACCCTTATCCCTATTAACATAGCCTTGCTCAGAATAATCTAGTCCCCTCAGCTGATCTCCGTCTATCATCTCCTCCATGAATACCAAGGCTTTCTAGTTCTTAAGTTTGTCAAAGATATCTGTCTTCCACTTAAGAAAATGCATTCCCTTCTTACATATTTGACGAAGCCTAAAAAGCTACATCTCTACAATAGAAGGTGAATCAGTAATATAAGTAGCTAGATAAAGAATACCTACTTTCTTACTACTATCTAATTTAAGTGCATCTACTGTGAGAGTTACTGTTCATCTCTCATCACCCAACTTTCTTGAAGAAATTAGACTCATCTCCAAGACTGGAACCTGCATGAACTTCTTCAACATCTGTGTGTTATCTATCTATAATTTTAGCTTCACTTTCCCTTTGCCAAACATTTGACAAGGCTCACCAACCCCTAAATAAATCTCTCTAAAGTCTCCCTGGACATACTCTTGAAAAGATGCTCTATTTTGGGTTGCATGGAAAGAGGCAATATAATCTATAGACCAAGATTCTACTTTATCCATAGCAACCTATGCAACAACACTTGTAACATCTGCTTCTACACGCTGATCTTCTATCGACCAATAATCTTCCTTTACCTGCTCTTTCTTTCCATCAATTTGACCATTCGTGCTATTTAGTTTCTCCATTCGTAGCTTACTTTCTTTTGCCATTTCTATACTTCCACTCAATAAAAAACCCCTGTGAGTACCCTGTAATCAACAAACACTACCCAGATCTAAACCAACCTATTAGTCAACCCAACCAAAAGCTTTGATACCACTTGTCAAGAATCTAGAACATCAAACATGCTCTGATACCAACTGTCAGGATCTTGCTCCTCAATTAGAGCATAGGTCCCTATCTGCCTAGAGGTGACCGACATCAGCCGACTTTTGACCGTCGTCAGTTGCTTCTTGTCTGTACCCTAATGACGTCGGTTGGCCTGACCGATACCGGTGACTATGACAAAAACATCCTCCTCCATGTCTGCATCCAGGTGAAGCTTTAGCTCCACAACCTAACAATATGTAAATATGACCTCATGGAGACAACTTAATTAGAGGAACTTTCCATTCGATCCTAGACGAGAAAGAAGGTGTGTTCTAGTTAGTTTTTTCTACTATTTATAGCCTTATTTCAATAAGTGTGCCATATACATGCCTAATATGTTAATTTAGGTATTTTGGTGTTTTTTTGGTTTGATTTTTAGGTGTTAAGTGTGTTTATTTAGTTTTATTTTTTGTGTATTTTGAGTTTTTATAGTCTTAAGAGATGTCATTAAGTGCTAAGTCTATTTGGTAGTCTAAGAAGATAGGGATAAAATTCATGTTGTCATGTTTAAAGTCTATCATTTTCATGAAAAGTTATTGGGTTCTCTTGACTGGCAGGCTGGGCCTAGGATTCACCAAAAATTGACAATTTGGCCTCCCATGCCAAATGTAAACCCCTATAATAAAAAATAATCAAGAGAACCCCTCTAAGCTTGCCCATAGTTTCTAAACTTACCATGGTCTCATTAATGTCTATTGAAAGTCTTTTAGCATTGTCAAGAATGTCATGGTATGTACTAAAACCTTCTTGTGAATTCATCATGTGCCATGGATGTCTTGAGTCCTTAGGTGATGTACTAGGTCCTCATGATGGTCCTTCAGTAAGGGAGAGAGTGTCAATATTTATTATGAGGTTTGGTGAGTGGTCTTAAAGCTATTTAATAATATTAAGGATCTTTTGATAAAATTGAGGTAATTTGACAAGTTTAAGGTTGCTAATATTTAAGGTTTTAGACCTGTTACATACCATTTATTGAATATAAACCATTTTTGGTAGTATTTAAGGGTTTCAAACATTATTTAAATTCATAGTATGAATTTATAATGGTGTATTCAATGTCATTATTCATGGTTTGTTCATTCAAGCAACTTCAAGCCTTCATAATCCTCTCTAAAGTTATTAATCACCTCATATAAGCATATTTTCATTGATAAAATTTGAAAACGGGAAGTGTTTTTATAAAAAATGTATTATATAGGTCTTGAAAAGGTCACATTTTCATCTCATGGTCATGACTAGGCATTTTATATCCTTAAAGGTCCATTTAAAGCTCATATTCACTCCCCACTCACCAAATATACCACAAATGTGGGGAAAATGTGCCTCTTCAAATCCTGCCACCATAAAACTAGTTTTAAAATGTTATTTAACTCATGTTTTACCTTGATATATCATCCAATGGAAGTTCAAGGTTATAAACATGGATAAAATTTAGGAAAAAGAGAGTTTTCAAGTGTTTTAATAGGTTATACACACTTATACACTCAAGTACATATAGAGGGGGGTAAAATATTTTATTTGGATTAATGGTATCAATTCAATTATAATTTCATGATTAGAGGATTTAAAATAGGCTCAAAATCATTTCTCTCTTTCCAGTGAGCTCTTTGGTAGTCTAGGTAGGCTTTCATATTTTTGTTCATTCTATATAGGAGAGAGAAGATCAAAATCTAAAATTTTAGGGATGTTAAGGGGGTATAATTAACTTATAATTCATGTAATATGTATTCAAATTCATTTCCTATAATTTATTAACAATAGCTAATAATTTGGTCACTCCAATGACCTTCTTCATTTGTGTAGGGGTTAGAATGGCAATGATTTTGGTGTATTTTTTAGGATTTTTTGAAAATAAACACTTGGTGTGAGTTATTAGATTCACCATAAAATATATACATAAATATACACCTTTTTTCACATGTTTGGGAGTGTGGGAATAATCAAACCTTCATGTTCTCTCAATCTATAGACTATAGATAGGGTTATCAGGTTGTAGAGTCTTTGGTGTATATGATGAAAGTGTTGATGATTTTTTAAGTTGTTAATATGTCCTTTAAAGTATTTAAATCCTCCTATAACTTCCCAAACACTTATATAAGTTACCCATATACCAAATAACCTCTTAATGGTCTTATCTTAGAACTATGATTATTGTATATGTGATGAGAGAGTCTTTGCTAGTGCTTATAGAAAGTCCTTAGGTTGTCTAAGAGGTATACACATAAAACCATCCTTGATAAATGATCTATAATTTCCTCCCATAATAACAATTTCCATATGAAATAACCATCCTCACCCTTAGCCTATTATATAAATTCAAACTCTCACTCATTCACCTCAAACCCTTCAAGGTAGACTAGATACATAGGGTGGTCACTTTTGGAATGGGATATAGAGGTGAGAAACTTCAAAAGGGAATAAAAAGAGGTTTTAAATGCATGGTATATGGGAGATAAAGGTTATTTAATATCAATACCTTTAGCTCAGTCTAAAAGGGATGAACTTAGCTAGGACCCCAAGTGCATAAACAGAGTGGCAGTGATAAATTTAAGGACATGAAGAGATTAATGAGATCAAAGGGTCTCAAGGAGTTAGAAAGAACACTAAAAGGTCATCATCACACGAATTTTATCTAGAAAATTAATGAAACACCAATCCCATATTAAAATAACTCACATAGTCCAAGTGGATTTCATCTAGGTATCTATAATCCATTGGAGAGTTAGGGTTAGATAAAGTATAAACACACTAGACTCACTCCAAGAGAATGTAAGACTAAACTTAAGCCTAAAAATCACATATACATGCCTACTGTGTTGACTATTCAAATGGAAGGTTAAATGTGGGATGAGGTCTTAAAGACATTTTATAGAGTTAGTGAATAATAGTATAAAGGTTCAACAATATGTGGTGGTATTAAAAAAAACACTAGTCCTTTTTCTAGTAAGACACCCTCACAGCCAATAGACCTAGAAAGACCCCCTACAGGTAGTATTTATAGCTAATAAGATGAAAGTGTCTAAGACCTTTCATGGTGATGGAGAGGGAGAAGGTTAAGAGAGTAATATCCCTATTTCTAAGGCTATCAATTCTTATCTAATGACTTAGTTCTTTGAGACACTAAAAGAGCCTTGATAAACCAAGCAAATCTAATTGAGAACCTACAACCAAGAAAATAGGCCTATGCATAAGGGTTGATGGAATCCACATGTGTTAAATCATTTATATAAGGATTAATAAAAATTAAAATGTGAGTGAGGAATATGTATTAAGGGTCTCAAGTGATAAGATCCTAGAGTGAAGAAATAAAAGAGTATAATGACCCATTAGACCTATTAAGACTAAACAAGCTTGTGCATAGTTATTGAAGATAGTCTACATGCTCAAAGGTATTTTGGTATTTGGAACCATCTATATGAGTAGTAAATAAGGAGTATTAGATGGTGTTATAAGTATAACATCTTAGTTACTAACAATAAATTCACCTTCTCATATAGTCTAGGCAAGCCTGACTACTACTTATAGACAGGGTTAGTAGTGGGAAGTGAATGAACAACACCTTAAATGAAAGTGACTATATAAAGAGAAAAAAGGGGTTATAATTTTTTTTTTGTAATTAAATTATTATTTCACCATTGAAATGAGGAATTCCCTTGAGACAGAGTGAGCTTAATGGCTCACATAGGCCTAAACAAGCCTATGTGTAAGAGTTGGAGGCTCATATAGGTTAGGAGTTTGACAAGAGTCTGAGAACATATATGGTAGGAATTAGAAAGTGAATAAAAATTTATAATGAGAGTAAAATTCTCATAATAAAGGAATAAGGCACTAGACCAAAGCATTAGGTTTACATAGGCATAATTACTATCGAACCTTAAGCAAGATTTGGTAGGCATACAGGTAGCAATATGGATGGAAAACCTATTAGAAGGGATATTTACAGCCTAGAATCATATTGTATGAGCCATAAATAATCAACATGGTGGAATAAACATGAAAAACATTTAGGCCTCTATCACTTCTGATTAGGCATTCAGGCTTGGTAGCCATATCACTTAAAACAAGCTCACATGCGCAAAGAGAGACAAAATTAGAGTTTGAATAGATAAATATAGTTTCAAAATAATGGGAGTCATGTGGGGAATGTGTTATGATGGTTTTTATTCCATCCACTCATCTATATGTGCTTCATATCGATGACACTTAGTCTTAACCACTAGGACTAAAAGCCATTCTTGAGGCCTAGAAACCCCACATCATATTGAAGCACACTCAAACCCTCCCAAGAAGAGTTGAAATCATGAAGAGGCATGATAATATGTTATATAACATAACACAATTGTGTGATGAACTATAATGCAAAGGAAGGTCCAATTTAGTCTTTAATATTAAATTAAGTTACACAGTCCTAGGCAATCAACTTGATCCATCACTTCAAGTTCTCATAACTTTCATAGCAGAGGGACTTTTATAAGAACCCAAATGATATAATATGGAAATTTTGACAAATACTACATATATTAAATATGTACTCCTTTTGTGTAAGTAACAACTCCAAATTATGGGCCACTTAAATGGGGATATCTCCTTTGACTTAGGCTCAATTATAAAATACTCTTGGATGATCTACAACATTACCTACCCCTTTGTTTATACTATTTATTACCTACCCATCTCTTTATTCTATTGCATATGGGATTATTAATCTAATGCATTACTATTACATGTTACTATTTATATTAGTTATTCCTTTATTTAGGTACATTGCATTCCATCACCCTTAAATATGTTTCACCCTCAAAACATGATAAGAAATAGGAGGGACAAATGAAATCCAGACTAAAAATAGGTTAAAGACTAGATGGAAGCTCTACCATACATTCATTTCTACTTTTTCTTCTTTTATCTATGTTGTGATAGGACCATATACAATAATAAAGATAACATGAGCATTAATTTTTGAGGTGGATGTGCATAAATATTTATGAGTAGAATAACTGTAACTAGAATTTAGTAGTGAGAGTTGAGAAATGAAAGTTGAAGCTTGGCAATGATCACCTCAAATCTAGAACAAGGGTATACAAAATAGTTGTTCTTATGAGCCAACTAAGGGTACATACCATCCCATTTTTAATTATTTCCCTATGGAGGTGGAGCCTTGATTACCTACTTGGGATCTATGATTATTATCTTGGGTTCATCTAGGATCTGCTCGAGCATGGTGGTTACCTAAATGGACTCGTTGGAGGAGTGCTTAGGCACTTTTAGTGCTTGTTTTGTGCTTTTATAGTCTAGGGGGGAATTGTTTGGAGACATTTCTAGTTAATATAGTTTTGAAAAATCTTGGATAAGCTTAATGCTTTCATCATGGATTGAGGTTTCCACATTTGAACCTCTACTCAAATATCCTCTTGAAGTTCATTGATGAAACAATGTTGAGGAATTCATCATATAGACCTATAGTCTAATTAGCAATGTGTTCAAATGCTACTTGATATTCTTGAACCATGATAGTTTGATAGAGTTTAATAAATAATATACCTAAAATATAAATCTCCATGACAACCAAAACATGGACTCAATTATTGAAAACACTATTTCTTTCTTTCTTTCTTTCTTTCTTTTTTATTTTTTTAAAAAATAGTAGTCACTAAAAATATGATAACTTCTATGCTAATAAGTTAAATTGAAAAATTCAAACTATTGTGGAAACATAGAATAAATGTACACTAAATCCAAAAATTGATTGGCTCAATTTACTACTGTCTATGAGTAGTTTACAAAATTACAGTCAGATTTGTTTGATGAAAAAATAGAATTATAGAATTGAAACTATAAATAAATAGGAGATATTGTTTCATAAGTCTAATTGTCTTCACAAAAAATACATTTTTAAAAACATAATCTCCCAATATATCTACAAAAATACCTCTCATATACAAACCCAAACCATAATTTCTATCCACTTTCTGATCGCCAAGATCCCATTAAGATAAAGTGATAGCATATGATGAATAAAATTACAAACCTATAATTCACTCAATATTCTAAAAAATAAAATAAAATACATGAAAATGGCCTTGGAAAGTACTTTAATACTAGATTATAAGAATCAAAATTTTACAATATAGAAAATCTAACAAATACTGCATATATTAAATATGTATTCTATTTATGGAAGGAATAACTCCATAATCACTTGCTACTTTGAGGGGGATACCTCCTTATCATATTATTCAACTCTAATTAATATATTTTGCTTGGATAATCTTACAATGGCCTAATCCATCTTATTTATACTATTTTAATCTACCTAACTCCTTATTATTATGTATGTGGTATTAAACTATTATTCACTATTCTACTATTTATGCTACTCATATATCCCTCCCTAGGTATATTATAGACTCAATTCCAAAGCTCTTAGGGGAAGTTTGGAACCCCTACGTACTCAAGATCTATAAAGGATTGAGTTAGATTTAGGGGCCCAATTTTATAAATCATTTTTAAGATTGTAGACATGCCCATAAGGTTTGAAAGGAGTTCAAGGTCCACCATATTTTGTTTATATATCCACACACAAATTTCATGGTAACAAAATATTTTTAGGAGTTTTAGGGAGGTCTATATACTAAAAATCCATGACCATAAGTTTAGGATTAGAGGTCTGATATTTATGAACCATCATTAAGATGGTAGACCTCCAAAACCCTATTTATACCCTAAGAGAAACCCAACTTGAGAAAAATTAATATTTTGGAAACCAAACACTCTTAATTTAATTTATAAACACTTGAAACATCTATTCTAATAAAAGGAAACCCTATTAATGGTACTTGTATGTATGGACACTATCCAAAATTCTTAGAAAAATTATATTTTTTTAAGTTTTTAAATAGAGATTAGGGGAAAAAATTATTTATAAGGTTGTCAATCATTAGAGGGGGTGGTTTAAGAATTTTTATACCTTATCAAAACATAAATTCTCACACTCTTTGGAAACACTTCTTCAAGTCTCATCCAAATAAACAATCCAGGAAGGTTAATGCAAGGTGACCTACTCACATAATTTGGAAAAGTTGCAAGTGTCTATTGATTATAAGGGCCTATAATAGGATGTAATATGTTTATTTAGACATAATATTCATATATTCATAGTTTATTAAGGTCTCATAAAATATTTCATGGACACCAAGCATAAATAACTAAGTCACTAAGCATAGTGGCCTAATTGGCCTACTTGGTCAAACAAAAGAGTTAGAGTTTGGCATAGAGGGATTTATATAAGGGTAAATATAGAGTTATTAAACCTTTTAAATTATTTCTTTAATTATTCAAGTGTAAATTACATGGTCATCATGAAAGACGAGGTAGTTTTCTAGCCAAGTCAACATGTAAAATGAATAAGGTGGGTTACTCAACACCTCATGGAGGCCTAATTACACCTCAGTCACACTTTGTAACTACCATAAGAGGAATTATTGACCATTTTTGGCATGTTAATGCATTATATTAGGATAAAATAATATTATTCACTCCCCACCACTTCATATTGACACCTAATAGCTCAATCAAGACCATTAATTTAAAGGCCAATACATGAACAAAATTTGAGGGACTATTGTAACAAATTATAATTATTGTAAGAATTTACTATGGTAATTTATGAACCCTATCTCTCTACTTAATTAAATATTCTCCCTCTCTTTACATTCTCTTTTTCCTACATATTCAAGCCTTAAGGCCTTGATTTGTATCCCTCACATGGGTATGAGGAAACTCTACCTAGTTTCATACTTGATAAACCTATTTAACTATTAATGAATTGTTATAGTTTCTCCATGATTGGTTTATAATGTGTATATTATTTTTATAATGTGCATAAGAGGTATAATTTCTCCTTTGGTATGTCTTTGTTATACCTACATGCTCATAAGTTGTCTTATGTAGGTTATATGATGTGCCAAAGGTTGGTGATCATATTTAGAGTGTAACCTAGTTTTAAATGTCTCAAGATAGGCCTCTCACCCTTAACCTATAATTTATATCCACTCACTATGACCTTCATATATTGCATATAAGCTTTGGAGATAGTGGTTTAGTTCATGATTAGTTTATTAGTGTTGTTAAAAGTTTAATTTGAGTGGATAAGCAATATTAGTACATCGCCGCCCTTTAGATTAGGTTTATTATATGAATTATCTATCTATTTTCACCCCAAAATCAATAAATCTTAATTAATTGAGCCCAAATATATGCATTAGGGGAGCTAGCCCCATAATCTAGAGGTATAGCCTAGTCATAGGTCACCCATAGCCTTGGGTTATTCATATGTTAGGTCAGCCTTGAAGGTAGCTTAGAATAACCTCTTTCTAGGGTGTATATTTGAGTGATAAAAAACATTTGATAACAAATTAAATATTTCTAGAGGCAATTTGGCATTATTTATTTGCACAAAAAATCTTGTTAAATAATGACCTTGCTGCTTGTATTTATAGGTTCTCCAATTAATCCTAACTCCAGTGTAATTAGGTTAGGTTTAATAATGGTTAGGCTAGGGAGTGGATAAGTAACTAATATTTGTTATGGAGATCACATTTATTAATCCTGGCTTTCCATTTTTAAATTTAAGTCTTTTTATGGAAATATTTCAATTCCTTAAATTTGAGGATGATGACATCATCATGACCTCATTTTTATTGAAATTTACTTTTTATAAGATTGATATTCACTAATTTAACATGGAATTTTCACATAATCAATTAATTTCATTTAATTATTTAATTAATTCTACTTAGGGTTTTGGCATTTTAAGAATTTGTTATGTGCCCTCCTTAATGGGTCAAAAGGCTAATTTGTCAATTTACTAGGTGACAATTTGATTGTAGATAAATCCATGGGAGGTTACTATTATGTATAGGATAATATCCTAAATATGGATTCATCAACACAATTTTAGGCACTGATCTTTGATGTGCAGACAAAATTAGGACATTAAGTGATTATTAGGCTTAATTTGTAATGACCTCTTGTTTTTTTATAATGACTTATGGATGTTTGGGTTATTATGGATGTATGTATTTTACCTTTTAGCACGTGTTTAATTTTTTTACATATGTTTATGATAAAATGTATGATGTATTTTGGATTATTTTCTAGTTGTGAATAAATGCATGATTGAAAATAATGAAAATAAAATTAATGTAAAAATTTATAAATGTAATGTAAAATATAATAGATCTCATGGAGAAATAAAATTTAAAACACACTAAATCATGTTGGAAAGCATGTAAAACATGAACTAAAGGGATTTTTAAAACACAGTAATAATGTTCAAAAAGCATGCAAGACAAATGGAAATGGTAAAATATAAAACATAATAAATCAAGTTGAAAATCATGTAAAATGACAAAAATAATGAAATGTAAAACACATTAAATCAAATTATGAAAAGTGCGTAAAATGTAGAGAGTTTTTAATGATAAAATGTAAACATAAAACATAATAAGTCAAGTTGGAAAGTATGTGAATGATTTTTAGATTAAAATATAAGACACACTAAATCAAGTTGAGAAGCATGCAAATTAAAATGACAAATAAGAGATATTAGTGTCAATATTTGTAGTTATTTTTATGAGTAATAATGGTATGAAGTTTTAGGGATACTTTATGAGGAAAGCCTAGTCGTATCCTAGGTCTTACACTGCAACTCACAAAGAGGAAACCAATGAATTAAATTAAAATATTGGGAAATAATTTTGAATAATGAGGAATAATTTGCCCTATCCAAGGTATTATATTATGAATCACTAAAAGGAAAACCCTAGTGGTATGATCAGTTAAAAAATCATATTCATCAAGGAGGAATATTGAAAATGTGTATTGAAGTAGGGGATGGAAAAATCATGTCATAGTTTTTTGAATTAAACCTTAGTAGGCATGAGGCATACTAGGTAAATAGGTAAACACTAAAAAATTAGTGGATGTAAAATTCAAAAGATATTTATTCATAATAAGCATATAAATTTATGGGAAAATAAGTGTAGTACTAAGATAATCTCATTAAGGTTATTTATACAATAAAATTAAAATGGACCTACTTTTCCACAACGTGTTCCCTATTCCTTGGGACCCCTTATAGAGTCATTGGTCTACTATGAATATTGGGTACTTATGTGAGAAAGTAGGTATTACTAGAGAGAATTTTTAAATATATTATCATAGTTTATTATCCTAGCACACCCCAATGGACCTCAACTCTATCATGAGGCAATCAATGGAGTTTGAGATTCAACTAGGAATAAGAGATGTACTAAGATATGAATCACATATTTTGTTGTGATTCTAACTTTTGAATGATTATTTTTTTATTTTATCATTACTTTTTTTTAAATGATTTGGATTTTAAATTTTTATGGATTTTTCAATTCCTCCTCCGTTTGTATTTGAAATAACCAAACATGTGTAATATAAGTTACAAACATAGAAAAGATTTAGGTTTTGGATATAGGATACAAAATGCCTAGAGATTTTGTCATGCTAGTAAATAATTAGGATTGTTTATAAACCATTATGTGATCTCAAGACTAGCCATATTCATTATTAGTATGAAGGGGAGAGGAGGGGTATAAATGGACATAAAATATATCTATGTGTATAGTGATACAATGATAAATATGATTACTAACTAATCATAGGGTAAATACAAGGTATTAAATGGATGTGGAGTTTAGAACCATGTCATAATAATAATTATCTTGATATAAATAAAATGACATAATAAGCATAAAAAATAAGCCTACTTAAATAAATTAGGAGACAAGATATGAAAGTAAAACTAGTCCATGACACGTGAGATTAAAATAAAAAATAATCCATAGGACATGTAATTAATCCACCAGGATGGAATAATCCATAGGACATCATGAAAAAGAAATAAATCCATGAGACATAAAATTAAGTTATGAAAAATAAATTAATTTATAAGAAATTTTTATATGGTAAGTAAAACATAAGATCCATATATGCTCATAATTAAAACCAAATCAGGTGGTAATGTATTAAATAGTGTCATGCAACACCATGATGTGGTATAAATTAGTGATAAATATCATGGAAAATATCATCCATAAAATCTAATATTTCCTTATATATATGAATTCTAACATTAATCAGAGTCATCAATATTCACATTTTTTTTTTGAAAATACTTCCTCACATATCATCTCTAAAGAGAAGGTAGGTATGATAAAATAAGAATGATGTTCATGAGGCATCTCTAGCATGTTATGTAACTGATGTCTAAGTATGACTAATATCCTTAGATATGTGGGGAGATGTAGGCTATGGAGAAGATGGAACATTTATCCACAAATGTCCTATATAATGAGGCTAAGCCAATGGAGGCATACACTATGGAAAGTCATGAAAGTGTTGTTAAAGAACTTGACATATATCTATATGGTGTTGGATTTAATAATTTTGAGAAAATTGGAGTATTATTACTAATTTAGTCAAGGTTTGAGTTGAATAAATTAGTAAATAATATTGAAATAAATAGAGTAATAATTTGTATAATTTATTTGACCTTCATATCTTTTTAAAAATAGCAATGAAAGAGACGAAATATAACTTATCTTAAAACTTAGATGATACTTCTAAGACAAAGGTTGATACCAACTATGTAGGACTAGGATAGTGTTTTGAACCAAGATCTAGATTTCATTTAGTGAAAGGATAGGATCATAAAAAATAGAACATTATGGGGTCTAGTGCTATAGTCCAGGTCCTATCATTATTTTCTAAACTAATCACATAAATATAAGTTTTCTAGGTTTTCTTTTTTATCCCTGTGTAACCCTACCTATGAAATTTTAAACCTTGAATGTTAGTGAAGCTCTTTGTATAGATGATTTAATATTCAAACCCTAAACCATCATTATAATTAAATGAAACTTGAGAAAGAGGGGGGAGGGGGTTAGTGTGAGTAAGATGCATTGAATGTGTATCCACACCCCTTGTGTGGGCATGATACCTACATACCAATACTCTAAAGAGGGATCAAGCCATATGTAGTTATCCCACTTTATGAGATTTGTAAAATAGTGTTATGCTAATGTAAAAATGATAAATTGGGTATGCTTGAGGTGGCTAGGGACTGGTGTGAGGGTTTGAATATATTGGTAGCTATATTGGATGGCTGAATGTAGAGAATAAGGAAATTTGACTTGATGGTATTAATTATATTCTTACTTTATTTTTTAATATTTTTCAACACTTCTAAATGAACTTTGAATGTGATTTTATATAGATCTATTGACCATGGGTTAAATGTATTTGCATTAGGATGACATAATGAAGAAAAGGAATTGAGATAAAATGGTCACCTAGGCTCAAAATGTGATTAGATAGGAGCACTAGAAATAAGACACCCTAGGGTCTAGTGCTATAATCCAACCCTAGTGCTCCCATCCTATAGGCTCAATATCTGAGGGGATATAATAAGCATGGAAAATGGAGTCTGGCTGAGCTAGAATGAGGTTTTGACAGTCTACAAATAACTAGGAATTAGTAAAAAGGTGCCTAAAGGGTCAAGTGATCATGAAAGAGAGACCTATGGGTTGAGTGTCACAAGCCACACTTAAGCTACCAATTTTGACATTTTATATGACTACATTCCCCCCCCCCCCTTATTTTAGTGATGTAACAAAGAAAAATACTAAGATAAATAAAAATTAGAAAGCATACCTGAACTTACCTACAAAGCTGAAGCCCTTGAAGTTGTATGATGTTGGGTGTGTATAGAGAGAGCACATTATGAAGTGTAAATATACAAGAGAAAAAAAAGAGTAGATCAGTTATTACTAGATATGCTATATCTAAAATAAGAATGTACAAAGTTGAGTAAGAGAGAGGAATAAAAAGGAAGGAATACACCTCACCAGGTATATGGACCAATACAAAACTTTTTCTAATGTTGAGTGATGTTGGATGATGCTAAGTAATGTTAGGCATGTGTTATACCAAGAGTAATATCATGAATGGATGAGTGCTCAATTCCCCAAGAGTGGCTCAAGAATTAAAAGTCTAACCATTTAACTCCATCCTCACCCACTAAGTTAAGTTATGTGATCATGTGTGTGCTAATCAATGTTTGGAATATGTCTCCAATCCATATGAGAAGGTGGCTAAATAATATAAAGGTTGGGCCTTTGGATCCATCATTGCCCTATGAAGTGAATTTATAAACTAACATTGGCATGAATGTGTGTTGTATGAGATGTCTTTTGAAGCCCATGAATGCTCTGTAATTTGACAATATGGTTTGGATAGCCAAATATGTACTAGAAACTAGGCCAATCATGGCCAATCTAAAAAGAAGAGATTATGATTATATAAAAGCTACTCTAAAACTAGAAACTAGACTTATGTAGAAACTAGTCAAGAATGTGGAGGTTAGAATTGTATGAAAACCACTCCAAAATGATTCCAACTACCTACATATAGAGTAAGGCATATAAATATTGAGAATACCTAGGTAATATACTAAAATCGAAAGGAAAATAAGTCAAATGTGCCACACACATCACCCTCGATCACTAGTGTTTATAACATAGATTCTAATCTAGAAGTTAGACCAACTACCCAATCTAAAACTAGAAGTGAGAGCCATCATGCCATGTATGATTCCCCCTATATCTAGATTTTCTAAAAAAACCTATATTAAAATTGTTTAATCTAGATTGATTTATATCTGACAAAACTATAGTTGTGCTTACCTTTTTACCTATTTTTTGAAATCTTAGTTTTTTTGTTGTTTGGATAAGAGCACCAAAAATAAGACACACTACTATCTAGCACTATTGTCCATGCCTGGTGTTTTTTTTCTTTGCTAAAAATGATGATTGTTTTGTAATCATCAATATTTTTTTGACTATTCTATAATCATCACTAAGATCTATGATCTTTGTGTAGTCAAAGATCTATCACTTTTAATGGTGTCATCTTATTGATGGTGAACTAAAGATTGCTCTGGTGGTGAAGATGTTGAGTCCCCTCTTAGATATTTAGCTCTAGTAATAAATGCCTTTAGTGGAAGTGGTGAACCTAGTACTAGTGGTGATGTAATATAAATAATACCTTAAACATGTAGTTTATCTAATCTTTGTTATACAATTGTACATGATTTTGTATCATGGCCTATGATCTTATGAAAAAGATAAAATGGGTGGCTATCTTGCCATGATAACCTACTAATAGATCTATGTTGTACTATAGGTAGTGTGATTAATTTATGACCAAGTAACATCTATAGTATAATCTATGGTTGATGTTGTATGCTACCTACTTAAATCTAAATGATTACCTCTATATGCAAAGAGGTAACCATGTGAACTGTATGTGCCAAGTGATCTATCTATGGCCATGATTATGGAGTGTATCTTGAGAGTGTAGTGTGAGATGATAAGAGTGAGATAGGATGTGTAATGAGATATCTAGAGTGATTTTGGTACTTTATAAGGCTAACTAGTGTAAAACTCAATCCACATAAATAGTCATCTATGAGTGTGAGTGTTGTATCCTTATCTAAACTAGCTTGGGAATGTATATCAACATTATGTACATATGGTATCTCATAATTTACCACAAGGGGTAACTATGATATGGGTGTCTCATCAATTTTAGTAGTAGAAGATGATGATGTTGTGAGAGTATCTGTAATTGATGGAGTAACTATAACTATCAAAGGAGTTGTATCTATAGAATCAACTAGTACTTCTATAACAGCTATCAATAATTTTATAATTGTAACATGTGTAGGAACCATAACTAATGGAGTGGTTGGAATGGATAAAGTTGCTATGACTAGTTGAGTATCTAGAGCTAAGGACACAATTGTATATAAAGGAATGAGAGATGTGCTAGTCTCTCCTACTTCATATGTATGCATTTGATCAAGAGAAATGTAATGAGATGGTGATTGAACTATATTATAAGGTGTCATATCTAGTGAAATATTCAAAGATGACTCTATAATTTGACAATATCTTAATGGTTGAATATCTGTTGGGCATGTGTATAGGTATCCTTCATGGATAAATTTAACACATAGATGAAGAGTAGAAAGAACAACCCCCATAGTGTGTATCCAAGGTCATCCAAGTAAAAAATTATAATTAAGAGGACTTGGCATGACTTGTAACTATGTAAAGAGGTTTTTGGGCCCTATCATGATATCTAAAGCAATGGTGCCCAATGTCTATCATGGTATATCATCAAACCCTCTAATATTCTTTTATGATTTTTGCATGGATGCCATATCTATTCTCATGGTTTGTAAGAATGTAATATTGGATATATTAAGTCTAAAACCACTATCAACTAGGACTCTCTTAATTACACTATTTTTTACTTGAGATTTTATTAATAGTGGTAAATTTCAATCAATAACTATTTGAGATGTCATATCCTCATAATCAAAATAAATAACATCTTTTATAGTTTTTAATGTGTTGACCACTAATGCAAAATAAGAATGCTCTAAATTAATGGGAATAGAAGACTAAGTGAGTGCTTGATAAATAATGTATGTGAACACATTGGATTTTTAAAGTAGTTCTAACATGGAAATCTTAGCTAGTGTGTTTCTCAATTGATCAACAATATCGTATGCCTTTTGTGGATCTACCTATGTGGGTGGGTTGGTCTTGGTACAGGAAGGAATAAAAGGGTGGTGGGGCTTCTAAATAGGTGTGGGAGGCATGGTAACATGTTGAGTAACAACTCTAAGCACATTATCTATTATTCATATAGGACTAGTAGTATATACAAGAGGAGAGCATAGATAATTGATAAGTCGAGGGGGTGGAGGGACAAAGGGTATCAACTAGGCTCTTTGGTAATGGGAAGTGACTTAGGTAAGAGTGAAATTGACCATGTAACATAGCTTGACATGGTATAAAGGATCCAAATGAGGTGAGGCAAGAGTTATCTTAACATGTTTAATAATAACTCTCTTAATATCATCCCATATTATGAAAAGTAAGCATAAAATGCAAAGAATGAAGATTTATACTTACATTTAGTAAGATTCATCATTCATGTGAATTATAGGGTCAATTATTATTTACAATAAATACAATAAATATGTGTAAATAAGTGAGATCCATTTTTATTATCATGTGAAATATAATTTTAGATGTAAGATGATACCTCAAGCACACAAAGGGGCCTAGTATATCAACCTAGGGTTTTGAAGAACAATATTTATTTTTAGTTTATTTTATTTTTTTAAATTAGTAATAAATTTTAAAATTTAATGTGAATTTCTAATTTAAATATGTAGCTATAAAATCAAAAAAATATTGGAAAATTCTTGATTTAAAGTGACCTAGTATATGTAACTAGGGTTTGAAAGAAAATGTTTTATTTTAAATTACTACATAATTTTTAAATTTAATGTGAATTTATGATTTAAATATGTAGGTAAAAAATAAAAAATTAGTAATAATTCTATGAAAGAATTTACCTTAGGGTTTTTAGGGTTTTTATGTGCAAATGAAGTAAGTCGGGTTCACCAAATGATTTAATAATTTTGAGAATATTGGAGTCTTATTCTTAATTTAGTTAAAGGCCTAAGTTGAATAAATTAGTAAATAATATTAAAATAAATAGAATACTAATTTTTATAATTTATTTGACCTTTGTATATTTCTAAAACTAGCAATGAAAGAGGAGAAATATAAGTTATATTAAAACTAGGATGATATGGTTGAGATAGAGGTTGATACCAGCTATGCAAGATTGGGATAGTGTCATGAACCAAGATCTATATTTCATTTGATGAAAGGATAAGGGCACCAAAAATAAGACACCTTAGGGTCTGGTGCTATAGTCTAGGTCTTAACATTATTGTCCAAACTAGTCACAAAGATCTAATTTTCCTAAGTTTTGTTTATTGTCTTTGTGTGAGCCTACCTATAAAATTTCAAACCTTGACTATCAATGAATCTCCTCATAGATTTGATTCAATCTTGAAATCCTAGACCTTCATTTTGCTTAAATGAAACTTGAGAAAGAGTGGGGGTTAGTGTGAGTAAGATATAATGAACATGTATCCACAACCCTTGTGTGGTCATGCTACCTACATACCAATACTCCAAAGAGGGATCAAGATATATGTAGTTCTCCCACTTGATTTTCTTTGTGAAATAGTGTTATGTAGATACAAAAATTCTAAACTAGGTGTGACTAAGGTGGTTAGGGACTAGTGTGAGGGTCTAAAAATATTGGTAGTTGTATTGGATAGATGTATATAGAGAATAGGTAAATTTGACTTAGTATTCCTTATTGTGTTCTTGCTTGATTTTTTAGTATTTTCCAACCCCTTATAAATGAGCTTTGAATGGGATTTAATAGATATATATTAGTCATGGGTTAAATGTATTCACACTAGGCTGACATAATGAAGAAGAGGAATTGGGATAAAATGGTCACTTGTGCTCAAAATGTGATTAGATAAGAATGTTATAAAAGGGACACCCTAGTTTCTACTACTATAGTCCAACACAAGAAATACTATCCTATAGGCTCAAGACTTAGGGGGATGGAATAAACATGGAAAATGGAGCCTATCTAAGCTAGAATGAGGTTTTGAAAGTCTATAGATGACTGGGAATAAATAAAAAGGTCAAAAGAGCATGAAAGAGGGACCTATGGGTTGGGTGTCACAAGCCACACTCAAGTTACCAATTTTGACATTTTATATGATAACATTCCCCCCCTTTTATTCTTGTGATGTAGAAAAGTGAAGTACTAGAATAAAGGAAAAGTAGAAAGCGTACCTAAACTTACATGCAAGGGTGAAGCTCATGAACTTATGTGATGTTGGGTGTACATTTAGAGAACACATTATGAAGTATAAATATTTAATAAATAAATAAAGAGTAGATCATTTATTACCAGATATAATATTTCTAAAATAAGAACATGCAAAGTTAGGTAAGAGAGAGAGGAAGAGAAAGGAATGAATACACCTCACTAAGTATGCAAACCAATACAAAACATGTTGGGATGTTGAGTGATGCTAGATGATACTGAGTAATGTTGGGTATGTGTTGTACCAAGATTAATATCATGAATGGATTCTAGTTCTCAATTCCTTGAAAGTGGCTCAATTATGCAAAGTTTGGCCCTTTGACTCTATCATCACCCCATAAGTGAATCTATGTGATCATACATGTGCCAATTAATATTTAGACTATGTGTCCAATCCCTCTGAGTAAGTGGCTCAAGAATACAAAGGTGATCCCTTTGGATCCATCATTACCCTATGAATTGAAGGTACTAATTGATATCAGTATGAATGTGTGTTGTATGAGATGGATTTTAAATCTCATTAATAATCTTTAATTTGATAATGTGGTGTGGATATCTGAATATTTACTATAAACTAGACCAATCTTGGCCAATTTAAAAGGAGGAGATTAGGCTTGTATGAAAGCCACTTTGAAACTAGAAATGAGGCTTATGTGTAAGCCATTTGTAAATGTGAAGGTTAGGCTTATATTAAAGCCACTCTGAAATGATGACTGATGAGTGTCGTTTAAGTCCTCATTTAATCAATATTTAATTGATGTCTTATCAACTAGGGCTGGTGTCCAAAGCTATCTATAGTAAGGTATAGGATGGTAGATATAGAAGTCTACTTATATGGGTGTTTGATGGTCCTATTCTAACTTTTACTAAAAAAATAAATGTGTCCTAAACTACTTGATTCACTCTTTTGCTGAAAAAGAAGAAATCAAATAAATCCACTCTTTTGCTTGAAAGTAAAATCACACTCCTATTTACACTTACATGGAAAGTAAAATCACACTCCTAACTAAAAAGAGGAAATTTGATTCACACATTTGTTGTAAAAGAAAACACACTCTGCTTAGAAAATAAATGACTTTGAAATAAGGAAATGCCTTTTAAACTATGAATTTATTTTGATGTTTTTATGAATAAATGCAAATATTAACAAGATTATAATTAGTTATAACAAAGAGTTAATGTAACATAACATAAATACTATACACAGTTCTTGGTTCCAAGGAGAGTGGGCCCTTGCTCCTCTTAGACTCAAGAACAAAGATTAATCAATGCTAGAAACTGAAGTAATAATTCATAAAACTAAAATGATTACAATATATCTAAAAATTGTAATATGCTTGTATGTATCTTTTCTCTATTCTCCAATTTTTATTATCTAATATCTTTCAATGATGAAAGTCTTACATTTTATACTAATACAATCAACTCAAAATAGGATGCAAATAAATAGAATTCCTTGGTCAATCCATTCATCCAAAGATAGGAGATTGGATTTCTAAGAGATCCAATTATTCTAATGAAATAAATATACTATCTTATAATAGTCCTCAGATCCAATTATATACAATTTTATCAAAAGCAAATCCTAAAAAATAGTAGGCAATTATTTTCCTTATTTGAATCTAGATGGAATGATTTTTTCTTATCTTATTTGGCTGCCAACTTCCCCATTTACAACTTCATCCTTACAAAATTCTTTGAATTGACCCTACAGAGTCGGTAGGAATCAGCCTATGGAGTTCATAAAAATAAACATGTGGAGTCCATAGAATCAAGCATATGGAGTCCGTAGAAACAAGCCTATAGAGTTCGTAGAAACAAGCCTATAGAGTATGTAGAAACAAGCCTGTAGAGTTTGTAGAAACAAGCCTGCAGAGTTCATAGAAGCAAGCCTGTGGAGTATATAGTTCTGCTGGATGGAGATCAAAATTAAAATTTTACTATACATCACCTATTTCTTCTTCCTAAGCATTCTTCAAAAAAAAATCACTAAAACATGATATGTATTAGAGATTACTGATAAAGTAAAGGTGTAGTCTTTGGTTCAATATAAACAAGACAAGTATCTATATTCCATGTAATATCTATCTAAAAATCTATGATTTACATAAGATAATATCCTTTGAGAGATGAATTGAGGGAAATAACATGTCAATAATGAGCCATATTCTAATCTCATCATCTCCCCCAGGCTTTACCTTTTGTAAGTCCCATTGTAAACATTTATTGTCATTCATAGTTATGGCATCCACTTTCCACACTTTGAATCAAATTATATTCATCAAATTCATCTATTATATGCTTGTATAAATTGATTTTAAACCCCTGATGTGCTTGAATTATTTGTTTCCATATATTGAATTGTTCTTGTGATTGTGGAACCCAACTCTGCCATCCAAGAATAGGTATGATCAACAAAGGGGGTTTATATCTTATGCCAATCCATTTATGTTCCCCCATAGACTTTATTACCTCTATTAAGATTTATAAAATTGAGGAATATATCCTCATAATCCATCTTAAGCTATTTGGGGACATGACCTCTCATCTTTTAAGAGGCACTAAAAGTTGGTCCCATCTATTTACACTTGCAGTCACCACTAAATCAAAAATTTATCTGGAAAATAAGTTAAAATACATAACACAATCATATAAATCTTGTAAATAATTAATTTCAACCTCATCTCTTAAAAAATCATAGTTAAAATTATGTTTGATCAATTTGGGAATAGGAAAGGCTGGTCTGACACACAATCCCATAGTCTTAGCATGATTTGTATAGTCCTCAAAACTACTTTTCCAAGTTAGTTTATTTTTAAATGTAGAATGTAATGTCCTCAATTGAAATTATCCTACATGAAGTTTTATCAAAAAATTATTGTGCTCATTATCTCATAAGATCAAATCATGCAATTAAAATTCACAAAACAAATCATGTTGATCAGTTTTGGCACTATAGAAAATTTCCTAAAATGTTGTTGGCTATAAAATATTGTAAGGAAGATGAAAAGATATCCATAGAAGCTACCATCTATAAAATTATTCAAATAAAAACAAACTATATGTAGGAGAAGGATTTATACATGCCAAAAGAGATTCCCCTAATTTGCATGCATCCTATAAATTTTCTTCTAACTTTTAGACCTTAACTTTTAATTCTTTCTTTTCATTTTCCAAGATTTTATTTGAAGAAGTTCCATCCTTTTTTTATGTTGAATTATAGAATATTCTTCTTCAATTTGATGTGGTATTTTCAAAAGAGGAATACTTGGACAACTTGTTTGACAATTATGATCAACAAATACCTTAGGAGGAGAAGGTGCAACATCAGAAGGTGCTTTGGAAGAGTTTACTAAACTCTACAATCTCCTATTTTACTTCTTAAAAATTTCAACATATATCCAAAGATCTATTTGTTCACTTTCATGTTCCTTTATTGTTTCCTCTAATCTATGAACTTCTATTGCATGATTGGCAGATGTTGTGTCTAATTTCTACACCAATAATGAGTTGAGATGATCCTTATTCTACAATTGACTGATTAAGTCAGTGATGTCAGCTGTTTGTTGTTGCTCTAGAGCTTGAGCTTGAAAAATTTGCAAGAATAATTGCATAATAGGACTATTTATATTAGATGGCTTGCCTTTATCATTTGTACATATAGTTTTCCCTTTATCCATTTCAGTTTCAACTAGAATAGGTGGTTATTCTGCCATACTTGATTCTTCTGCCATATTAGGCTCTTCTTCTAGAATTGGCTCCTCCATTATGATTGGAGAGTTCCTTTCAAAAGGATTTTATTCAACATCAATAGTGTTAGGGATATTTTTATGTATGGGGGAATGAGATACAATTTTAAGACTATTTAGAATATATGTAGCCTTTTGTTCATCTTCATCTGTCACAATTATCCTTCTCCTTCTTTTGGTCACTCTTTGAGCTACACTCGGTTGGATTTCCTTCTCAACCATCAAAATCTTAGTCTTCTTAGGTTATGTAACAACCTTTCATCTCAATTTTCTTCTTCCTGACAAGGAAATTGGTTGCATTACAGATTCATGAGGTTCTTTTGGGGACTTTGAAACTTTAGGTATTTGAAACCTTGTGATTTTTCTTGAAGAATAAGGAGGGATTTTTATGGAGATTACAGTCTGAGATTTCTTCTTTGGAGTTGTTTTCTCAATGGATGCAATAGGTGGAGATGAATGTTCTTTTGGTAAACTTTAGGTCTCTTGTGTAGGTAGATTTAGAATTTTTTGTGCTCTACTATTCCAAAATTCCTCCCAGACCTCTTGTCCTTGCTGGAAGAAGTGATGTTGGATAATTAGGTGAATCAAGCCATGGTTTCTAAGAGTAGCATTAGGATTTGTAGTCATAACTTGAAGGGCACCATATAATAAGGATGGGAGGTTAATCTTGTACCAAGGATTTTATCTCCTATGCTTAAGGTGTATTAACATTCTCATGGCATCTCCTCCTAAAAGACTGTGTTGCCCCTTATAAATGATATACTTGAGTACCCACTTGGCTACAAATTTCCAAGGTTTAGGAAGTGAATTTCTATTAATCCCTTTTAATTTTCCCTTAGAATCTATTAGGCATGAAGTCCCATTCTATTCATTACCATTAAACTAACTAATTGAATCACTAAATGATATTTTTCTTGTATCTCTCATTCCCTCTTCTAAAACTTATATGATTTGGCTTATAATTTGAGTTGTAATAGGAATAAGAATGCATTTTGCAATTGAAAATTTAGGGGTGAGATTAGTGATGAAGTCGCTTACCATTATTTCATCAAAACCCTAGAACTTTTCAATGAAAGGTAGCCAACCATTAGCTCTAAACACTACCATAGAAGCTTTGTCTTTGTGAAACTTTGCTGCATTATTTGGCTCTAATCTCATCTTCTATCCCATTTCTATATGAATTTGTAGACAACTCTATTCTTTTAACTCTGATTGGGGTGTAGACTAGTCTTTTGTTGAAATCAGTAGGTAACAGTCATTGATAATTTGTAGGCAAAAATAATAGAGGATCTGTAAACCAAATTCTATTGAAGTCTATATAAATTAAATGGTTCATATGAAACTCCACAACTACATGAGTCCATAGTTTGGTATGATGACTTGATATAGTTAAGCACCACATGTTTTTATAGAGTGAGACAGCCATTTTGTCACATTAATACAAATGAAATGAAATGATGATGTGGAACTTTGATGGTGATAGAGATTTATTACTTTATTTAAAACCCCTTTTATGAAATCCTATCATTATCATGACTGATGACTCAATTGATTGTACCAAAATTGCACACTTATTCATACACCTTTGGTGTCTTGTTTGCATGTTTTTTCATTATGACATGTGTCATGTCATTCCATTTCAGAAGATTCATGTTTGGGTCATCTTCATAGAATAAGTATTAATTAAATTGAAGATAATTAGCCAACTTAACATAGATAAATAGAAGATATGTCTCACTTACTTTGACCTTAGATGTATCCTTTGCTCACCATTTATCCTGCATAAATAAGTTTGTATGGATTATTTTATTGCATGGAGATGACCAATCATAGTGACATGATGAGATTATCTATTTTTTTCTTATAAATATTGTTTTTACCCTTTGGCCATCCATTGCTAGTTTTGTTTCCAAATCCCTTTTTGCAATGCATAGCCAGCCAAGAAATTATTTTTTTGGGCATGCATTGTCAATAGTGTCCCTCGAAGGATTTTCACTATTGATATATATTTTTAATTATTTTTTTATTTTTATTTAATTATGTAGGATCATCAAGGAGCAGGTTTTCTGGAAGAAGTAGAGCCCTCCAGATTAACTACTTGATTTGAAGCAGTTTCTCCAGAAGAAGTAGAGTCCTCCAGAAAGGTTAATTCATCTTTTATCTCTTGAACAAATTCTTCTTTATTAAGAGGTTTATGATAAAGATTAAATCTATGGCTATTGACTAATAGAGCTCTTTTGCTATCATCAATAGGTATTATCTTAACAAAACCATTTTCAAATATCTCTTGAATCTGATAAGGTCCCTACCACCTCATTTGTAGCTTTCCTTAAAACTATTGAAATTTGGAATCAAACAACAGTGCCAAATCTTCTTTCTAAAACTTCCATTTCTTGATCTTTGAATCATGCCAAACTTTTCTTTGATGTTATACCAATTCAATTCTTTGTAGTGCTTCCATCCTCATCTCATCAAGTTGATTAAGCTCTAAACACTACCATAGAAGATTTGTCTCTATGAAACTTTGCTACATTATTTGGCTCTCATCTCATCTTCTATCCCATTTCTATATGAATTTGTAGACAACTCTGTTCTTTTAGCTATGATTGGGGTGTACACTAGTCTTTTGTTGAAATCAGTAGGTAACAGTCACTGACGATTTGTAGGCAAAAATAATAGAGGATCTATAGACCAGCTTCTATTGAAGTCTATATAAATTAAATGGTTCATATGAAACTCCACAACTACATGAGTCCATAGTTTGGTATGATGACTTGATATAGTCAAGCACCACATGTTTTTATAGAGTATGCCAACCATTTTATCACATTAATACAAATGAAATGAAATGATGATGTGGAAATTTGATGGTGATAGAGATTTATTACTTTATTTAAAACCCCTTTTATGAAATCCTATCATTATCATGACTGATGACTCAATTGATTGTACCAAAATTACACACTTATCCATACACCTTTGGTGTCTTGTTTGCATATTTTTTCATTATGACATGTGTCATGTCATTACGTTTCAAAATATTCATGTTTGGGTCATCTTCATAGAATAAGTATTAATTAAATTGAAGATAATTAGCCAACTAAACATAGATAAATAGAAGATATGTCTCACTTACTTTGACCTTAGATGTATCCTTTGCTCACCATTTCTCCTACATAAATAATTTTGTATGGATTATTTTATTGCATGGAGATGACCAATCATAGTGACATGATGAGATTCTCTATTTTTTTCTTATAAATATTGTGTTTACCCTTTGGCCATCCATTACTAGTTTTCTATCCAAAGCCCTTTTTGCAATGCATAGCTAGCCAGAAAATTATTTTTTTGGGCATGCATTGTCAATAGTGTCCCTCAAAGGATTTTCACTATTGATATATTTTTTTAATTATTTTTTTATTTTTATTTATTTATGTAGGATCATCAAGGAGCAGGTTCTTTGGAAGAAGTAGAGCCCTCTAGATTAACTACTTGATTTGAAGCAATTTCTTTAGAAGAAGCCGAGTCCTCCAGAAAGGCTACTTCATCTTTTATCTCTTGAACAAATTCTTATTTATTAAGAGGTTTATGATAAAGATTAAATCTATGTCTATTGACTAATAGATCTCTTTTGCTATCATCAATAGGTATTATCTGAACAAAACCATTTTCAAACATCTCCTGAATCTGATAAGGTCCCTACCACCTCATTTGTAGTTTTCCTTTAAACTATTGAAATTTGGAATCAAACAACAGTGCCCAATATCCTTTCTAAAACTTCGATTGCTTGATCTTTGAATCATGCCAAACTTTTCTTTGATGTTGTACCAATTCAGTTCTTTGTAGTGCTTCCATCCTCATCTCATCAAGTTGATTAAGTTGTAAGAGTCTTTCTTTCTATATTTCTTCTAATTCAATCCCTACTTTTACATCTATTTTCAAAGTTTGTAATTCAAATTCAATAGAGTATAAAGGTTTCTTACCATAGACCAATTCATAAGGTGAAAATCCATTTATTGTTTTCCAAGTAGTATTATAGGCCCAAATAGCTTTTGGTACCTTATCTGCCTAATTCTTTTTGCTAAAATTAACAACCTTGGTTAAAATGGTTCTCAATTCTCTATTGTTGACTTTAACTTTCCCATTATCCTATGGGTGGTATGGAGATGTTTTTATATGTTGAGTTTGATATACTTGTATGAAATGCTTTATCATGTTTGACATGAATTTTAGTCCTTGATCTAAGACTATCTCCCTTAGAGCACCAAATATTTACATGATTTTGAAATATAATAAATCAACTACCATCTCTTATCTTGCATACATTAATACTTCCACTTCCACCCACTGGGTCACATAGTCTATACATACTAGAAGATATTCTTTTCCTCTAGAAGGAGGATCCATAGGACCTATAAAATCAATTCCCCATTTCTAAAATGGTTCTAAAAATAATTGAGGATGAGGGTGTAGAGTAATCTCTATTGATAGAGTAGGCTATCCAATTATCTGATAAGCATCATAGTGTCTGACATATCTTTTTACTTGCTAGTGAAGGTTACGTCAATAGTATCCTACTCCTAGGATTTTATGTATGGTTCTTTGGGTTGAGTAGTGACCTCCTCCTGGTTCATCATGACAAGCTATGATTATATTATAAGCTTTAATATTTGTCACACACCTAAGAAACACATGGTCAGGTCCAAGTTTGAATAACATTCTATTAATCCATTTAAAAGAAGAACTTTCTTTGATTAAATGTTTCTTTTCTTTTTGTGAAAATTATAGAGGAAACTTCCCTATGGTGAGATAATTAGCTATATCAAAAAAACCATGGAGATTTTGATGAAATAGAAAATAGTATTTCATCTAGAAAGTCATCTTCCATTGGTTCTTCTTCACTTGTAGTGTTTATTCTTGATAAGAAATCAGCAACCACATTAGACTTCTTTAGTTTATCTATAATTATAACATCAAATTCTTGTAAGAGAAACAACCATCTATTAATCCTACCTACCACAATTGTTTTTTTATTAAGGTATCTAATATTTGAATGGTCTGTATATAAAAATACCTTATAGCCTATTATGTAGTGTTTGAATTTGTTAATTATATAGACTACAACTAAGAATTCCCTTTCAATTGTGGTGTAATTTATTTCAATAGGTGTCATGTTTTTGCTAATATTATATATATAGCATACATGTTACCCTCTTCATCCTTTTGTCCAAGGACTACTCCTAGTGTTGTATTAGAAGCATTTGTGTATATATGGAATGGTTGAGTCTAATCTGGTCCTCTCAATACTAGAGCAATAACAATTTTAGCTTTGATGGTCTCAAAGGCCTATTGGAAACTATCACTCCATTTGAATGTGTTATATTTTGTAATCCAAGCAAACATAGGGGCAACTATTTGGCTAAAATTATCTATGAAGTGTCTGTAGTAACTAGCATGTCCCAAAAAACTCTTTATTTCAATTTGTGTTTGTGGAATGGATAAGTTGGAGATTATTTTAACTTTTTTTGGATCTACTTAAATGCCTTTTGTATAAATATGGTGTCCCAGCACTATTATTTCATCCATCATCAAAAAAAATTTCTCATGGCTCAAATATAATTGATGTTCCTCACATCTAATTAATACTCTTTCCAAGTTTGTAAGAGCCTCTTCACAAGTTCCACTATAAACGGTGAAATCATCCATATATACTTCAACACAATCATTTGTAAGGTTAGAGAATATTTATAGAACTACTCTTTGGAAGGTTTTTGGAGCATTATAGAGTCCAAATGGAAGTAATCAATAAGCAAAAGTTCCCTAAGAGTAGGTAAATTTGGTTTTGTCTTGATCTTCAACTGCTACCATTAACTGGTTATACCCATTAAACCCATCTAGGAAATAAAAATATCTTTTTCTTGCCAAGTTGTCAAGAACTTGATCATTGAAAAGTAAAGAAAAGTAATCTCTTAGTGTTGCTTTGTCTAGTTCTCTATAATCTACACATACCCATAATTTTCCATTTTTCTTGGGCACAATTACTATTTTGAATTTCTATTTTGACTATCTCCTTTAATGATGGGTTTATTCTTCTTTGTGGTTGTCTAAGCAATTTGATAGGTTCTATGTAAATGTGATGAGTGCATATGCTAGGGTGAATTCCCTTCATATTGGTATAATCCCAAGTAAAATCCTTGATATTCCTTTATAACACTTCAAATATTTGATCTTCTTCTTCATTTGTTAACCAAATGTTGATGCTCAAAATCTTTCCAGATAATACCATGATTGGTTTTGTACCTAGGTAGTTGGATTCTATTTTATTGAATTCACTAATCAATGAGTTCAAAGGACATGGATGAGGAAGTAGCTTATGAAACATGGTTACATTATCAATAAACTCTTTTCTAAGAGGAATCAGTCTTGTTAAAGAATAATGGAAATCATCTAGGAAATGAGTTTATTGTTATTCTACCAATTTCCACAAACTTTCCTAAATCAGTCCATGATCATATGATGAGGAATCACTAGAAGAAGTATAATTGGAAGTTTCATAATATTTTATCTAACCCAAGAATCCTAAACTGAGGTAGTCCATAGTTTTTAGACTAGCTGAGTCCATAGATTCTAGACTGGTAGAGTCTGTAGCTTTCAGACTGATAGAGTCCATAGCTTTTAGACTGACAGAGTCTGTAGATTCTAGGTATGTGTCTCTATTCAATTATTCCAAGTGTTTTCTAACTATGATCATAGCTAATGAGGAAATTTTGTTTGATTTGTTATTTGATTTATCCACCTAAAGTTCTTGTATGTGATTTGTTGATGGTTTTGCAGGGGGATACAAAGAGATGCATTTGGATTTTAACCCATTAGAAATGGTCATGTCTCTTGAATTGCAATCAATTAACGCTACTATAGTAGCCAACCATGGTCTACCTAGGATTATGGGATATCCTAGATTCTTTGTTTTAGGTTGTAAGATCATGAAATCTATTGGATACTCCCAACACTCTATTAGTACTTAAAAAATTTCTATTGTCCCTTTTGGTTTGGTTATAGATTGGTCCTCCATTTGAAGAATGGTAGTTATGGATTGCATTATCATAAGAGATAATGTATGGAGAGTATCAGTTGTCATAACATTAATTACTACTCCAAAATATACCAAGATATTAGGAATCTCTTTACCTCTGATTGTGACTGTGATCACTGGGCTTCTTGGATCTGCATATTTTGGAACTAATATTTTACTTGCTAATAAATCAGCAGCTTATCCATCAACATGAATGGTTCTTGGATATTTTTCTTTCCTCCATGGTGTCTTGAAATAATTTTTTTTGATGATCTTGTTCAATTCAAGTATATCCCTAGTATTCTGTAGTAGGGGTACCTCAATATTGATATTTTGTAACTCATGGACCACGTTTGATTCTGGTTTAATATCAATTGCTCTTAATCTTTTAGGAAAAATAACTACTAGTATATTAGTGTTTTCTTTGTTTGCTTCAGGTATCATTTTGATTTCAACTTTTCTAGTGTTTAATTGACATGAGTCTATTTTTTATTTTTCATTAAGTATCTCAAAAATGAGAACTAGAGGTTTTTGTACAGTTTTTCCTGATCTTAAATGTATGTTCGAATACTTAATAGCTCTAACATTGATTATATCTTCCTATTCATTAACATAAATAAGTGTTGGTTGTTTATTTTTTGGATTTGCTATTGGTTATGGAGGCATTGAGGGTTAATTAATTTGTCCTTATTACTGAATAACTAGGGGTGGTATTATAGTTTATTGTTAAAGTGGTCTTCTTGGTTGGGTGAATTGTTTTTGTGGGTTCCACTACTAATTCCATTGTTGATATGGCTATGGCATCCATTCCTATTGTGGTACCCATTGTTATTGTGGCTTTGGCATCATCCATGGGGGTGCTGGCATCTAATCTTGTCCTATCCATTAATTTTGGATTGATGGAATTTGGGGTTGATCTAAAAATGTGAAGGGACTGAAACATTCCATGGTGTCATCCATGGATTAACTAGGGTTTTTGCATCAAATTGTCCCTGAACCTAGTTTTGTGGGGCAAAGTTTTGTCTCTAGATATAATTTACTTCTACAGTGGACTAGACTTGTGTTTTCATTTGACTCTTTAAAATATGTAGAAAGGTGCAATGTTTGGTATCATGATCTGTTACATCATAGATCCCACATGATGAAACATTGGTTCTATCTAGGGGGCAATCTCTAAGGGCATGTTTTTGTCTACACTTAGGATAGTAGATTGCTAAGGGTTATCTTACATTTGCCTTAGCTTGAAGGCCATCCAAAGTAATATTTAGTGTAACCAGGATATCTATCTTTAGATTAGCAAATTCTTCCATTATCTTACCCACTTCATTAGATTTCCCAAACCTTCCTTTCCTAATTCTAAGTTTTGTTCAAGAGTAGTTGGTACAAAGCTAAAAAATCTGATCAAAAGCTAATTTATTTATATCTCCTCCTCCCATCAGATTTAAGGTATCTCTAGTATCTTCATCCAACCCTTTTAAGAAAACTAATTTCTAAACTTCTTCAGTGAGTGGATAATTTCTTCTTTTATGAGTGAACATGAATCTATCCAAATAATCCTCTAAATATTCATCCTCATTCTATTTGATTTTGAAGAAATCCTCTTTTCTTTCTCATACTCGGTAGTAATCTTGGTATTTATTCAAAAAAATTGTCTCCATGTTATCCCATGTTCTAATAGAATCACTAGGGAAACCCATGAACCATCTCATATTTGTATCTTTAAGTGTAGAGGGAAACGGTTTTAATTTTTGGCTATCTACTGTGTGATCATAGGTTTGACATAGCACCTTAAACTCAAATAGGAATTGATTAGGATCTTCCATAGATCTTCCCTAAAAATGAGGTAGATTAGCTCGTGAAATATTTTTCATGGGGGTTTGATCATTAGGATCTACAAAAATAGGAAAGGAAAAAGTCCTTCCTACTTGTGCAAGTTGTTGATTTTGTTAGAGATCCATATTTTCTTCTTTTGATGATGTTTCAAAGCCGAGATGATCCTCCCACTGAATATTTGTGGTATTAGTTATGGGTTGTTCAAAATTCTCAAAATTTTCTTCAGCTATGGATTTTTTAAATGCTTCCTCTAAGTCCTTGGTAATTTCTAAATAATGTCTTCCTACAAGAGATTGATCCTAAGGAATTTGTCCTATGGGGCTTGCTTGTGGCAATGGCTTAGTTTCTATCCAAGTTTCTAAAGATTCTTGTAGATAGGTTTTACTCGTAACTTCTAGTTCACTACTCATAGATGTTGAATGAGTTTCAACTTATGTTCTTGGTGGAAATTTGGGATGAATCATCCTTTAGATTCTCTAGGATGGTACATCAATTTATTAAATTTTTATGTGTTTTACAATTTTTTCTATTTTTCACTCTAGACCAATAATTATTACCTTACTAACAACTTGTTTCCCCAGAAATGGTGCCAAAAATGATGAGTGTCATTTAACTCCTCATTTAATCAATATTCAATTGATGTCTTATCAACCAGGGTTGGTGTCCAAAGTTATTTGCAGTAAGGTATAGGATGGTGGATCTAGAAGTCTGCTTATGGGGGTGTTTGATGGTCCTATTATAACTTTGACTAAAGAAAGAAATGTGTCCTAAACTACTTGATTCACTCTTTTACTAAAAAATAATAAATCAAATCAATCCACTCCTTTTCTTGAAATTAAAATCACACTCTTATTTATGCTTGCATGGAAAGTAAAATCACACTCCTAACTAGAAAATGAAATTTTCTTCACACATTTGCTATAAAAGAAAACACACTCTTCTTAGAAAAGAAATGAATTTGAAACAAGGAAATGCCTTTTAAACTATGAATTTATTTTGATGTTTTTATGAATAAATGCAAACAATAACAAGATTATAATTAGCTATAACAAAGAGTTAATGTAACATAACATAAATACCATACACAATTCCTAGTTCCAAGGAGAGTGAGCCCTTTCTCCTGTCAAACTCAGGAACAAAGATTAATAAATGTTGGAAACTAAAGTAATAATCCATAAAATTGAAATGATTACAATCTGTCTAAAACTTGTAATATGTTTATATGTATCTTTTCTCTATTCTCCAATTTCTATTATCTAATATAATATCTAATATCTTTCAATGATGAAAGTTTTACATTTTATACTAATACAATCAACTCAAAATAGGATGCAAAGAAATAGGATTCCTTGGTCAATCCATTCATCCCAAGATAAGATATTTGATTTCCAAGAGATCCAACTATTCTAATGAAATAAATATACTATCTTATAATAGTCATAAGATCCAATTATATACAATTTTATCAAAATAAATTCCTAAAAAATAGTGGGTAGTTATTTTTCTTATTTGAATCTATCTATAATGATTCTCTCTTATCTTATCTGGCTACCAGCTTCCCCATTTGTAGCTTCATCCTTATAGAATTCTCAAAATTGACCTTGTAGAGTTGATAGGAATGAGCCTATGGATTTCGTAGAAACAAGCCTGTAGAGTCTATAGAAACAAGCCTATGGAGTCCATAGAAACAAGCCTACAAGTTCTATAGAAATAAGCCTGAAGAGTCCATAGAAACAAGCTTGTAGAGTCCATAGAAACAAGCCTTTAGAGTTCATAGAAGCAAGCCTACGGAGGTCATAGTTTTGTTGGATGGAGATCAAAATTGAACTTTTAATATACATCACCTATGTCTTCTTCCTAAGCATAATGATTAAAAAAAAAAAAAAAAAAACTAAATAATACTATGTATTAGACATTAATAACAAAGTAAAGGTTTAGTCTTTGGTTTAATATAAAGAAGACAAGTATCTATTTTTCATGTAATTTCTATCTAACAATCTATGATTTACATAAGATAATATCCTTCGAGAGATGAATTGAGGGAAATAACATGACAATAATGAGCCATATTCTAAGCTCATCAATGAAAACCACCTAAAAATGGAGTAAGGCATGCAACTACTAAGAATTCTTGGGTAATATAATGAACTCAAAAGGAAAAGAAGTCAAATGTGCCACACACATTGCCCTTGATCATGGGTGTCTATAACATGTATTTTGATCTAGAAGTTATACAAACTACCCAATCTAAAATTGGAAGTGAGAGCCATCATGTCATGTATGATTCCCCTTGTATCTATATTCTATAATAAAAACTATACTAAAATTATTGAATCTATACTAATTTATATCCAATAAAACTGTAGCTAAGCTTACCTTTCTATCTATCTATAGAAAGTATGGTTTTTTTTGTTTGGATAGGAGCACCAAAAATAAGACACACTTTTATATGACACTATTTTTACTAAAATTGATGACTATTTTGTATTTGTCACTATTTTCTGGTCTACTCTGCTTGGTTTAACCTTTGATTATTATTTTGAGTATTCTAAAACCTAATTTTTTTGATCAGTAGGAACTCTGATCTCTATGATGAAACCCTTTTTTATTTCCCCCTCTTTTGAGGGTAGGAATGAAGACCTTAAAATGACTACCCTTAGAATAAAGAGCCTTATAAGTGTGTTATGCTATTAAATATGTGACATAGCAATGATAATTGAAAATGTCTCAAGATATAACATAGTTTGTTTAAGATATTGTTAGATCAATAGGGGTATGCCTAGATAGATATAAAAATGCAATAGCATGTGAAATATACTAAATTAAAATTTGAAATATTAGTTGTTAGTTTTTAGTTGTCAAGAAGGGATGGAGTGTGATGTCCATCATGGCATCCAAGAAAGAAAAATAATGCATGATGTAGATCATGGCATTATAAAAAATTGAAAAACAATTAAGCAATAAGTACACAATACAAGAAGAAAGAAGTATACAAAAGTGACCAAGTGGTCAAGAAGACAAGGGACATGGGCACATGTCACTCAAACTAGAAATAAAACATACAAGGCATGTTCAAATACCACATACATATATAATTGGATACAAATAAGGTTGGTATGTGGGCCATAAGCACATAGAAGATTACAAGAAAAGTACATTAGCAAATGTCCTAAGGCACACACAATAATAGAATCAAAGGACATTGGAAAATTTCCTAAGGCACATACAAGAGATAAAATAGGAACTAAGAAATACAATCACATCTAGTTACATAAAATAATAAAAGAAGGCATATAATATACTATAAATATAATAGCATATAAATAATCAAAGAAAGAAGTGAAAGTATGCAAGACATGGAGTAGAAGACTAGATATATGCTAAGAAATACATAAATGTTATATGCTAGTGAATGTCAATAGAGTAATCTATGTAATATAGTAAGTAATGTACATCAACATGATAACTAGAGTGTGTGGTATAGCAATGACATCACCTAGATGGTGTAGACATGTAGAAGATGCCCCAGTGGGTAAATATATCGATATATGTCTTGAATTTAGAATTAAGATGCCCCCTCAATGGGTAGAGTGAAGTAATCAAGGATCTGGATGTCATTGTACACACTCAAAGAATATCAAGTGAAGCATGGTAATGTAGATAAATTGATAAATAATAGCATAGAATAGCAAGATATAAGTCTAGCATAGTAGTAAAAATGTAAAGAATGGATGATGCATAAAATTGAAATTTTTTTGTGTTTTAGAATTATTTGAATATTGTTGTATTTTAAAATGTTGTATTATTTTTGGTATTTTGACATATTTTAATGTTTTTGTATTTTTTATATAATATAAGTACAATCAATAATAAGGAGACTATGTACAATAAAAACTGATAGAATATGTACAAGTAAGCAAAAAGAAACTATGTATAAGTAATTTGAAATAAATCTATATGCAAGTAATTTAAAACAAGAAATATCAACATAATGATGTAAAAGACTAGCATGATGGGGGTAAAGGATCCAAGGATGGAGCTTGTTAGGGATAGAGATGGAGAAAGGGATCACTACCATCATCAAATTCCTTAAGATCATCATATGTTTTAGATTCTATATGCATGGTGGCTATCTCTTCAAGTGTTAGTAAGATATGTGCTCTTTATTTAGTTGGAGATATATCACTCATAATGGTGTTATCCTATTGACAATGAACTAAAGGTTTCTCTAGTGGTGAAGATGTTGAGTCTCCTCTTGAATGTTTAGCTCTGGTAGTAGATGGCTTTGGTGGAAGTGGTGAAGCTAGTATTGGTGGTGATGTAATATGAATAATATGAACCTATAGTTTATCCAATATATAATATAAAACTATACATGAGTTTTTATCATGGCCTATGATCTTATGAAAAATATAAAATGGGTGACCATCTTTCCATGATAACCTGTTAATAGATCTATGGCATACTATAGGTAGTGTTATTAATCCATGATCAAGTAACATCTATAGTATAATCTATGGTTTATATTGTATGCTACCTACTTAAATATAAATTATTGGCTCTATATCTATAGAGATAACCATGTGAACTATATATGCCAAGTGATCTATCTATGTTTGTGAATGTGGAGTGTATCTTGAGAGTGTAGTGTGAGATGCTAAGAGTGACGTAGGGTGTGTAATGAGAGATCTAGAGTCATCTCGATACTCTCTTGGGATAACTAATTTAAATCTAAATCTACACAAATAGTCATCTATGATGTGGGTGTCATATCATCATCTAAAGTAGCCTAAGAATCTATATCAACATCATGTACATATGGTAACTCAAAATTTAACATAAAGAGTAATTATGATATGGGAGTCTCATTAACTATAGTAGTAGAAGATGATGGTGTTGTGAAAGTATCTATAACTAACAGAGTAACTATAACTATCAGAGGATTTGTATCTATAGAATCAACTCATATTATTAGAACTACTATTGGTGATTGTATAATTTTAATATGTGTAGGTACCATGACTAATAGAGTAGCTAGAATGACTGAAGTTGATATTATTAGCTGAGTATCTAGAGCTAAGGACACAACTGTAAGTGGAGGAGTGTGAGATGTGCTAGTCTCTCCTACCTCATATGTATGTATCTGATTAAGAGAAATACAATGAGGTAGTGACTAAACTCTAATATGAGGTGTCCCATTTGGGAAAATAGTCTAAGATGACCCTATAATTCAATAATATCTTAATGGTTAGTTATTTACTAGGCATGTGTATAGGTATCCTTTATGGATAAACTTAACACATCAATTAACAGTAGAAGGAAATGCCCCCATAGCATGTATCCAAGGTCATCAAAGTAAAATATTATAATGAAGATGACCTGGCATGACCTAAAACTATGTAGAGAGGGTTTTGGGCCCTCTATCATGATATCCAAAGTAATAATGCCCAATGTCTATTATGTTATATCATCTAACCCTCTAATATTCTTATATGATTTTTAAATAGATGCCATATCTATGCCCATGTTTTGTAAGAATCTAATATTGCATATATTAAGTTCAGAAGCACTATAAAATGGAACTCTCTTAACTACATTAGTTTTGACTTGAGCTTGTATGAATAGTGGTAAATTTTTATCAATAACTATCTGAGATGGCATGTCTTTATGATCAAAAGAAATAACATATTCTATAATTTTTAACATTTTAACTATTGATGAAAAATAAGAAGGCTCTTAATTAATGGGAATATAAGTTTGAGTGAGTGCCTGATAAAGAATATCTTTGCCACATTATCTTTTTGAAATAGTTCTAACATGAAAATCTTATCTAGTGTATTTCTCAACTATCAATAATATTGTATGCCTTATGTGGATCTACCTGTGTAGGTGGGTTAGACCTAGGATGGAAGGAATAGGAGGGTGGTAGGACTCCTAACTAGGTAGGGGAGGCATGGTAGCACATCGAGTAACAACTCTAACCACATTATATACTATCTATATAGGACTAGTAGAAGCTACAGGAGGAGATCATAAATAATCAACAAGTCAAGGGGGTGAAAGGATAAAGGGTGTCAAATAGGCTCTATAGCGATGGGTAGTGATTGGGGGAATATTTAAATAGACCATGAAACATAACTTGACATGGGATAGAGGATCCAAGGGAGGTGAGGTAAGAGGTATCTTAACTGGTTTAATAATAACTCTCTTAATATCATCTCATATTATGAAAAGTAAGCATGAAATGCAAAGAATAAATATTTGTACTAACATATAGTAAAATTAATCATTCATGTGCATGATAGGACCAAGTATGATCTCCTAATTATTTGTAATAAATGTAAGAAATATGTGTAAATAAGTGAGATCCATTTTTTTTATTATGTAAAATCTGATTTTAGATATAAGGTGATACCTCAAGTAAACAAAGGGACCTAGTGTGTGTGTGTGTGTATATATATATATATATTAATAAAAAATTAAAATGTAATGTGAATTTTTGATTTAAATATGTAGGTAAAATATTAAAAAAATATTGAAAATTTGTTGATTTAAAGGGACCTAGTATATGGAACTAGGGTTTGGAAGAAAATGATTTTTTTTATAAATATTATGGAATTTTAAAATTTAGTGTGAATTTTTTTATTTAAATATGCAAGTAAAAAATCTAAAAATTATTAGAAAAATCAGCAAGGAATTTACACTAGGGTTTTTATGTGCAAACGAAGTAAGTCAGGTTCACCAAATGATTTAATAGTTTTGAGAATATTGGAGTATTATTTATAATTTAGTTAAAGGTCTAATTTGACTAAATTAGTAAATAATATTACAATAAATATATTACTAAATTGTATAATTTATTTGACCTCTATAGCTCTCTAAGAATAGCAATGAAAGAGGAAAAATATAACTTATCTTAAAACTAGGCTGATATGGTTGAGATAGAGGTTAATACCAATTGTGCAAGACTGGGTCAATGTCTTGAACTAGGATCTATCTTTTGTTGAGTAAAAGGATAGGAGCACCAAAAATAGGACACTTTGATGTCTAATGCTATAGTCTAGGTCCTATCATTTTTGTCTAAACTAGTCAAAAAGATCTAAGTTTTTTGGGTTTTGTCTATTGTTCGTATGTGAGCCTACTTCTAAAATTTTGAACCTTGAATATCGATGAATATCCTTGTAGATATGATTCAATATTGAAACCCTAGACCTTAAATGTGCTTAAATGAAACTTGAGAAAGAGGGGGGGTTAGTGTGTGTAAGATGCACTAAACCTGTATCCACACCCCTTATGTGGGCATGCTACCTATATACCAATACTCCAAATAGGGATCAAGACATATGTAGTTCTCCCACTTGATGTGCTTTGGGAAATAATGTTATGTAAATGCTAAAATGCTAAACTAGGTGTGCTTGAGGTGGTTAGGGATTGGTATGAGGGTTTGAATATAATGGTTATTATATTAGATGTTTATATGTAGATAATAGGGAAATTTGCTTCAGTGGTCTTGCTTGTATTATTACTTACTTTTTTAATATTTTCCAACCACTTCTAAATGAACTTTGAATGGGATTTTATAGATATCTATTGATCATAAGTTAAATGCATTCATGCTACGCTGACATAATGAAGAAGAGCAATCAGGAGAAAATGGTGACCTCAAATTTAAATGTGATTAGATAGGATAACTATAAATAGGATACCCTAGGGTCCAACACTATATTCCAACCCTAACACTCCTATCTTATAGGCTTAAGAGATGAGGAGATGGAATAAGCATGGAAAATGGAGTTTGGTTGAGCTAGAATGAGGTTTTGGAAGTCTACAGATGACTAGGAATAAATAAAAAGGTGCTTAGAAGGGTCATGAGAGCATGAAAGAGGGACCTATGGGTTGGGTGTCCCAAGCCACACTCAAGCTACCAATTTTAAATTTTATATGACTATAGTGTGTAGGACACTAATGCTAAAGACAACATACTTCCCCATATTTAGGGATGTATTCTAGAAGTATCTTAGAAGGTGTTAGGCTCTTTTTTGTAGATTGTGCCTTCTCTTGATGAAGTGTATCAATGTAATACAAAAGTTATCAATAATAAGTAGAATAATGATTACATGTACCATGAAAGGAATAAGTGCATCTATTAGTAGATGGTGAGTGTGAACTATATATTATAGAATTAAAACCTAAGGATTGATGTTTTTTATGTGCATAATAATCCTTGGCCCAATGACAAACAATTATATGAATCTCATAATAAATATCATATGCCCATTGTGCTAGTAGAGGATCAAGCTTAGGTATAGGTAGTATGCCATCACCACTAGGAGGAGAACTAAGGATAAGATCATTTTATCTTGGGTTGTATTATGAGATGAGATTGTAATGGGTTAGTGTAGTGTGTTAACATTTTTGGAGGAAGTAATTTGGAAAATTATTAGTATCTAGTGAACCTGTAGGGTCTTGTCATAACATGGTTCATAAGCATACTCTAAAGAGGCTCAACAATAACTAAAGGAGTTGTGTGTGTGTGTGTGTGTGTGTGTGTGTGTGTGTGTGTGTGTGTGTGTGTGATCTATCTCAGACATATGAACACTAGAAGAACTAATATCAAGAACTATAGAAGGATAAGGAACTACATGAAAATAACTACAATAATGTTGTAAATAAATATGATATATAAGTATATCTACATTTTTATCTTGAGAAAATCCAACTAAAAAGGGATCATCTAAGGAATACCCATCATCATAATCAAGAGTTTGAATATCAATATTACATTTGTTAATGATTTTTCTATTCAAAGAGGTATGATGGATTGAGTTTTTTTTGAATTATTGGAATCTCATCTAATGGTTTTTTATGAAATTGAGGTCATAGAGAAGGAGGTAATTGAGAAATTATGTTAGGGGAGAGTGTTGACCATTTTCAATCACCATGGAAGAGTAGCATATGAATTAAATATGGAAGTATTATAAAATTTTAGTCAATGTTTGGAAAAAAGGGGAAAAATAAAAATATAAAAGCGTAGTGCATTTCAAAAAAACTTCCTTCAAACTTTTTGGTAAAATAGCATTCAAAAATTTTAATCTATAAAAACATTTTGAAGACTTTGTGAAAATTATTCAACATTTATGTTTTTCAAAAAATTGCTTGCTATTAGTTAAAACAAACTTTTTAACAATAGAAGTTGTGAAGAAGATTAAATCACAATTTTTTTTTAGAAACTACCTAGGTCTGTTCCCCCTTGGAAAAAATGTTGTAAAGATTAGTCAAAACTTTTGTTATGAACAAAAGTTTTGAAGACTAAGGCAAGAGTCAAAACTTTCAAAAAGATAGGAAAAGTCAAAACAATTACATGAGGACTCAATGAAAAAAATTTGAATTGTAAATTATGAAAGACAAGGGCTTGAAAAAGTCTTTAAAAGACTTAGGCAATGACAAAAATCATGACAACACAAAATCTAAGCTCTTAGGTCTTAAAAAAAAATTTGAGCTCAAAAATGTCATGATGACAAAAGTCATGAAAAAAAAATTATGGAAAGATACATGAAGGATGAGTCATAGGAAAAATATTTTAAAAAAAAAATCTAAACCTTAGAAAGTGTTTTGAAGCACATAAGAAACTATAGAGATGTGGACAGACAAGAGCATTAAACATTGAGCCAAAAGTTCATTCTCGAAGGACCTAATGTATCACTGAAATTCCATGTGATAGATAATTATAAGCCTATATATTCATAATCTTGGATCCATTTCCATTATACTAAAGCAAGGAGTGTTATGAAATTTATGTGTGGAAATAGTGAAGCCATAATGTTAAAGCCCAAAAATTCCAATGACCCTCAAAGTGGTAAAATGAAATCCCATGAATTTATATCAAATAGAAAAACTATCACTTGACATATCCATAACCAATAAAAAATTATTGGGATATTACCTATTAGTTCCCAAAGTAAATCATAGAGTGACACATGGACACCTAATAGCCTAGGCTCCTCCCAAACTGATAGGCATAGACTGAAACCCATATGCATCTAACCAATGAGAAGCTCCCTAGGATTTGACCTCATATCAAACCTAGGGAGATATAGTGATAATTATATCCTACCATGTGAAGGTGTTAGTAAATAAACACAAATTAATGGGTATAGTGAGTAGATGGAGAGGTGGCTAAGTTAGTGCAAAGAGATAAGGTGATCAATGAGTGGGAAAGTGCCAACTAGAACTTAGTAAACCTTGATTGGGAAAATAAAATGGATTACATGGTAAGTGACATCAAACCTATAGTGAATTAACTTTCACCATGTGTCTACCCCAAAAATCACCACATTATTAGTACATAATTTTAAATTTGATAGCCTATCCAGTCATCAAAACCATCAAAGGCAAGATTTTTATAGTGGATCAACTATAACTCATAGGTTGGATGGAAAAATGTTATATTTTAGTTGATTCATGATGATAGTGTGTGTATGTGGGAATGAGGATAACAAATATGACTATAGTTTTAAAGAGGTATGGTGAATAGTTATATAGATAAGGCCAAGGGAATCCTAAGGGGAGTAGAGTGGTTGAGCCACCACATTCATGTCTATTATGATTTATCATTGAAATACATTAAATTTTTAAATATATCTCAACCTTTTCTCCAATAATAATTGAAATTTGTAACCACCCCAATAGTGGGTAAGATTGAATCGATGACCCATGAGATTCCCATTGCTTATAAAATCCTAGGTCTTACATTATAAAATGGTCAAAATTTATATGCATAATAATTCTACCAAAATTTGTCATCCACTCCATTTAACACTTGAGCCTTGAAATTAATGAGGATTGATTTTTCCTTTCTTCACTATTCTTGCATTCTATGTGTATTTTTTGGTTTGTTGATATTTGTCTATGGGTAATTATCTCTCCTCTCATTATTATTGGCTCTCTCTTGTTGGTTTTATGATGTGCATGTTCATGTATAATATGCACTATATATGGATCATTTGTCATTCATATTAGTATTGTATTGTGTTGTGTGCCTTAATATGAATCACTTATGTAAGTGAAGTTTCCATTTTAGAGATTGTGTAGTTGTTGTCTCCAAATCTTGCACCATAGAAGAGGGTGTTCAATCTTATTCCAATTTTGGGAAAAATTGGACTACTTCCAGGTGTGTGGGGAACCTATGGTTGAAGTAGAACTCTAGGATTGAAAGGGATAACTCCCTAGATATATGTTGATGTACCTATTACTTAATCTAATACTTGATTATGTGAAAAGGGATAAGAGTTACATGAAATTAAAATATTATAAGAGAGTGATAAACCATGAATATCTCCATAATATTATAATACAAATATACTAAGAGACAAGACTCACAAAACTAGCTTCTACCTCTTAGAGCACAGTAACATTAGAATTTCAAACATGAAGGTGGAATATATGAAAGACTATTTAAGTTGAGTTAACCAAAGATTAGTTTTAGACACTAAGGCTACTTTTACACTTTAAATATAGACTTGTACACTTAAAAATACTTCACGTGACCTGTTATAATGAAACAACTTACAACAAACATTGAAGGATTAAGAGAAAGTAAGGATTGATATCAATCACTTGATTTTTCACTATACATCTCTTCACACACTTAGAAAAGATAGTTATTAGGATCAAAACCAAATCAAATATCTTATTTTAAATTAAAATTACAATATCAAACTACTAGGTATTTTCCATACTAGGTGTGGTCTTTTACAATGCGAAAAAGGCCAAAATTTATAGTAATTATGTGTGTGCGAGAGAAAAGGAAGTTCAAGAGTCACTTGTACATGTGTCAACTTGAAAAAATTAGTTAAAAATTCATGTGAGAGAGAGATGGGATGATCCATGAAATTTTAAGATCTAAAAGTGTCATCTCTAATCATCTAAGCCTTGTAAAGTGGCCTAAAAAACTCCTTTCCTTGCATAGAAAACTAACCCTCATGATTTGCCTTTCAAAACTACATTATCACTACATATAGTTAGATATGATGATGAGTATAAGTTGGAGGGGTTACTAACATGTCCTTACATGCATTTTGTAGGTTCTAAACCACTCATGATATTTTATTCATGCACAATCATCCACGATAGTCCCAAAATGGCCTCTCTCCAAGCACCTCTCACACTTGGCACCTAAACCCTTCTAAAATATTCCATATTATCCATTATAAATGAGGCATTACATGTTTCCAAGGTTTTCATATCATTATTTTCAATAAAAAAATCCTTAAAAGGCCTTGTAATTGAATTTTCACTATTTTCTCCTAAGCGCTCACTATCTACTCACTAGACTAGCTAAAATTAAAGAGATATTAGATAGGTTTAGTATATTATATCATTGATAAAATATACATGAGGAATTATAAAAGTCCTAAAATTTCTCCCAAAATGGATTTGGTCTCTTAAAACCTTCCCAATCCTACAAAATAAATAAAAATGTCAAAAAAAACTATTTTACACCATTTGTATAGGTGCCATACACCTCAATCACATGTTTATAATAAATTGAGATTCATATTCATAATAAAAGTGGTTTAATTAAATTTCCACCCACTCTACATACTTCATTTGCCTCATCTTCCCAATCGGGTCTATAGTGAGGGTTTACAAGGGTTTTTAAGTGGTCTAGGTTCTTAACATTTGTTCATAAATAAAAGACATTAGAGTCCTATATAAATGTAACTGAGTGGTTATTAGGTACCCTATATAACATATCCAAATAACTCAAGGTCACATGAAAAGATTTGTGAGAGTTCCAAGCATTTGAAGTTGGTCATTTATGTCTTTTCTACACATTTTATGAGGTCTGAGTGTACTTTAAGCCAAAAATGGATTCTTGGATAGTTTTTCTATGATATTGATATTGAAATTCCTCTATTTATGTTTCTAAAACATTCTATAATTGTAAAAATTTCTCATCAAGAGATATAAATGAAGATGACCACCCTTTTGGAACTAGGCCTAGATATTGCCAATGGATTTTCCTACAACCAAAAAATCCAATTGATACTTTGATGTTTTTTTTGCATATATATAGATTAAATACATCCAAAATAAATCTAAAAACATGAATCAAAACATTTTAATTATTTACAAAGGTTATAATTGGAAGTGATCTTCCATTTAGATGAGACTTGCGCCTTCCTACTACATGTACCTATAAACCCCCTTATCTAGACCACATTGCATATCCTCTAACCTTATAGCCTACTTTATCAGGTTTTATTAGGTGTGATACAACTTTAATAATCATATTACAAGGTTTATCAATATTTTGGTGTATAATTTTACCACATATTCCAAAAAAATAGTCTTGGGTGCAAATTCAAAGTGGTTTATCTCTGAGACAGAACAAGGGCATATTCCCCTTATTTTTCATCAAAACCAGTCATACGAGAGTGTTATATATGTCATATAGATGTTCTATACCAATATTGAGTTCATTTTTCCAAGTGTAAGACCACTAACCTCATTAATTTCTTAGGCAAACTTTCAAGATATACTACCTATAGGGTTTGTGAAAGTGGGCTGAGTATGTACAACTTTGAGCTCTCTTGACCTTGTTTCATGGTACAAGGGTCTATAAAAGGTTCCCATATCATCAATTAAGGCTTTAAATTCTTTTCCATTTCTTTAAACCTACCTATGTTGACACTTACATGATGAAAACACCAACTGGGTTCTCTAACATAAGACTAGGACACCCCTACCTGTAGGTGCCAATGCTTAGTGAATAAGGACATAACCCCCTTAAAATTATTTGGATCACAATATTTTCATTGGATTTGGTTAATTCCCTGAAATAATCTTTAAAAAACCATCAATACCTATAAATATCGCTACCTACTTATCTAGCTATAGATGAATGAAACATTTTAGTACATTGACCTATAGGTGAAGATATGACTTTGTTGAGAACCCTTTTTTAGGTATGAGAATGGCTCTTTATATTTTCATAAGTATATACCATACCTATTTATATTACACTCCTCTATGAGCTTTCTAGAGACTTTCTTGTCATAATTTCCAAAACACTATCTAGGCTGAGTAATCTACCTACAACCCTACATGTAGGTGCATATTACTTCATAGAGGTTTGGTGTAGGGTTTGAAACATAATATTGATAAACCTAGAGTATTTTAGGGGCATACCATTTGTTTTTAATCTATTAACCTCTACTTTTTCAACATTGAACTCACTAGACACAGTCTCCATATGGTTCACTATTTTCCCTTACTGTAAATGCATATTTTATGCCTCTATATTGACAAGGTATGGTCTTAGGAAGATACCAAAACATGATGCATGTTTGAATTTGGTCTATTTTTTTGAAATAATAAACATTATCCAATTCACCAATAATATATCTACCTATTGACTGAGATAAATCCTTTTAGACTATATTGTAGGTGGGTGTTCTCAATTCCATGTATGGACTAAAAGTTGAATTTGAAGGCCATGACACCATTTAATACCCTACTCTAATGATGCTTCATGTCACAAGTGTCCCTTTTGCAATTTGAAACCATTCTAACATGTTTTTAAGGTAGATAATTTACTTTGGTGATTCTTGATACAAAGGGAGTTCTTCATCGGCTATTGCAGCGGTGAAGGCATCTCTCCAGGATATATTTGACATGATAGACGTAGGTTTGTTACACTACTTCCTTGGCATCGAGATCTCACAGTCAGATTTAGGGATTTATCTTGCACAGCCTAAGTATGCTCTTGACTTATTGACTTGGTTTCACATGGCTAATTGCAAGCCATCTCTAACTCCCTTTCTATCAGGAGTCAAGCTTGAGGCTGATTGTTCTTCACCATTAGTTGATGCCACTCGGTATTGCCAACTTGTTGGTAGCCTCATCTACTTGACTCACACCAGGCCTGACATATCATATTTAGTGGGACTTGTCTCCAGATTCATGCAAGAACCCCATGAGCTATATTAGAAAGCAGCTAAGAGGATCCTGCATTACAAATTTGGCACAGAGGTTGACTTGGTTGGATATACAGATTCAGACTGGGCTAGCAATTCATAAACATGCAAGTCCACTTCTGGTTATAGTTTCTCTCTAGGTTTAGGTCTTATCAGTTGGTCTAGTAAGAAGCAGAATGTTATTGCTATATCATCCATAGAGGTAGAGTACAAGGGAGTTTTTAATGTAGCTACTGAGGCTATTTGGCTTCAGGGGATTCTTTATAAGTTTGGCATTCCCATCAGGCAGCCCACCATCATTTATTGTGATAACCAGAGTACCATTCAGATTTACAGGAATCTGGTTTAGCACCAGTGGACCAATCACATATAGATTCACATGAATTTCATTTGGAAGCTTATTCATAGTCAGGTCATTTACTTAATATATTTCCAATCTTCAGAGTAGGTTGCAAACATCTTCACCAAACCTTTCACCGAGAGCAAGTTCATTCATTTACGAGCTCTTCTTGGGGTACGGTCTACATTTGCAGTAGCATCATCTTCAAGGGGGGGGCCTTCTATCCTCTTCTTTTCTTTTATGTCTCTCTTTTGGGGGATGGGGGGAGTTTTGTCCTACGGGTTTTCTCCTTTTCTCTATCTTATGGGAGATTGTATTTGTACATGGGTACCTCATCAAGCCTAGTTATTGGGACCCATTTTTTATTTTCCACACTGCCCACATAAGCTGCGCTTATGGGGGGTATTAGTTTAGGTTTTTATTTTTCCCTATTTATTAATTAGGGAATATTATATATTTGTGCATACATGGAGTTTTACTACATTCATGGGAGAGGCTAGCTTATGTGGAGATTATGTGTCATATTTGTGTCATAAAGTGTCATAAGAATGTCATAAGTGACTCCTTTGACTAGCTATTCTAGGTATGGGAGTTACTTCTCTATTCTTAGCACCTTATCACCACCTTTTTTGGAGGAGTCTATTCTTGGGGTGCTTTGACCACCTTTTATGGAGGAGTCTATTCTTGAGGTGCTTTGACCACCATTTATGGAAGAGTTACTTTCTAGTTCTCCTATATGTATTCTTCATTTTGGCCATTTCATGTTAATCAGATTTTGATTTTCTCCATTTTTGTCTTTTGTAATTTATCTTCTCATTTTCAAATTTCTTTAGCATTTTGTGGTGTGCACTTGTTCATCTTGTGTGATCACATCTCCATTGCACTCGTGTTATCCAGATTTTGCAATAACTCTAATAATCCTCTAACCTTATAGCCTACTTTATCAGGTTTTACTAGGTGTGATACAACTTTAATAATCATATTACAAGGTTTATCAAGGTTTTGGTGTATAATTTTACCACATATTCCAAAAATATAGTCTTGGGTGCAAATTCAAAGTGGTTTATCTCTGAGACAAAATAAGGGCATATTCCCCTTATTTTTCATTAAAACCAATCATATGAGAGTGTTATATATGTCATATAGATGTTCTATACCAATATTGAGTTAATTTTTCCAAGTGTAAGACCACTAACCTCATTAATTTCTTAGGCAAACTTTCAAGATATACTACCTATAGGGTTTGTGAAAGTGGGCTGAGTCTGTACAACTTTGAGCTCTCTTGACCTTGTTTCATGGTACAAGGGTCTATAAAAGGTTCCCATATCATTAATTAAGGCTTTAAATCCTTATCCATTTCTTCAAACCTACCTATGTTGACACTTACATGATGAAAGCATCAATTGGGTTCTCTAACATAAGACTAGGACACCCCTACATGTAGGTGCCAATGCTTAGTGAATAAGGACATAACCCCCTTAGAACTCTTGGGGTCACAATATTTTCATTGGATTTGGTTAATTCCCTAAAATAATCTTTAAATAACCATCAATACCTATAAATATCACTACCTACTTGTCTAGCTATAGATGAATGAAACATTTTAGTACATTGACCTATAGGTGAAGATATGACTTTGTTGAGAACCCTTTTTTAGGTATGAGAAGGTCTCTTTATATTTTCATAAGTCTATACCATACCTATTTATATTACACTCCTCTATGAGCTTTCTAGAGACTTTCTTGTCATAATTTCCAAAACACTGTCTAGGCTGAGTAATCTACCTACAACCCTACATGTAGGTGCATATTGCTTCATAGAGGTTTGGTGTAGGGTTTGAAACATAATATTGATCAACCTAGAGTATTTTAGGGGCATACCATTTGTTTTTAATCTATTAACCTCTACTTTTTCAACATTGAACTCACTAGACACAGTCTCCATATGGTTCACTATTTTCCCTTACTGTAAATGCATATTTTATGCCTCTATATTGACAAGGTATGGTCTTAGGAAGATACCAAAACATGATGCATGTTTGAATTTGGTCTATTTTTTTGAAATACTAAACATTATCCAATTCACCAATAATATCTCTACCTATTGACTAAGATAAATTCTTTTAGACTATATTGTAGGTGGATGTTCTCAATCCCATGTATGGACTAAAAGTTGAATTTGAAGGCCATGACACCATTTAATAACCTAATCTAATGATGCTTCATGTCACAAGTGTCCCTTTCACAATTTGAAACTATTATAACATGTTTTTAAGGTAAATAATTTACTTTGGTGATAAATTTTATCTCACAACTCCAAGTCTTGTAGACATCATTGATAGAATTCAATGTATTCATAGGCATTTTTGAGAGTCCCAAAAACCACCTCTCCATCACCATCCATCCCTCAAACCTAGCAAGGGCCTAGTACATGATAGATACAATATGGATGAATATGACATATTTCTTATATGTCATTTCCACCATGCTACAAGGTAGTCATAAATCCCCTAGTTCTCTATTTTGTTATTTTAGGGACAAAAGGACAAACTTAGATTTCTTCTTTCAAATCTATTTCCACACTTTGTTTTGTCAATATATTGCTTCATATAAGGTTTTTCATGCATTTAGTAGGTTTTAGGGTCTTAAATTATTTCACCTTATGAATAAATGTTTCAAAGTGGGCACTTTATCCTCTATCAAGACCACCTAAAGGTGGATATCTAATACATCACAATGAACTAGATGAAACCTTTGATAGATGTGAAATTGTGTGCTTTCCTTAGGAATTACCACTAGAATTTTGACTATTTTAAGTAATTGGATCACAATTATGCCTTTATATACTTCACCATGATGTCAGTAGGATCTTGTAGATGCAAACTCTAAGCTACAAAGTAGAGAGGATGGAATTAGACCAAACCAAGCCTAGGAAGAGGCTTTTTAAAACTATTTAGGCCTCCAAAGTCAAGAGATAAATTAAAAACCTATGTATATTCCATTAAAAACACATTAAACTATTAACACCATCAAATTAAATAAAATAAAACTAAAATAGGTGTAAATAGTGACCCTTTCATGGATGTAAGTGCATAAAAGGCTACCTACAGTCTAAGTGTTTTTTCATGAAGGATAAGGCATTAAATTGAAAGTTATTTATATTTATTTTAAGTATACTCAAATAAATATCCACCCCCAAAATCATTTCTCCCAACTCCACTTGTGTGGCCCATACCAAGTGTTTGAATTCGACCTTGTCTTGCAAAGAGAAAATGGAAGAAACAAGAGAAAAACTAAATTTTTTTCCATCCTCCTTGAAAATAAAGCATGGAAAAGAGTATGGGGAGGTGAGGAGGCATACTATCCACATTTTTATCTACAAGTGAGATCATCCATTATGTAGAAGTGACCAAAAAGGGCTAAAATCAAGGAGAAACTCCTCATTTATGCACATAACTATTTATTGAACTAACTACTGATAGATCCTAACATCTCATAACTTCCTCCACATTGAAAATCACCTTTGTGACAAATATTTTCTCCTCAGAAGTCTGTATAACTCATTTATTATGCTATAAAAATGACCAATAGGCATATTTTGCATATAAAGCATAGTAAAGGACAAATATATGATTTAGAAAAAAATTAGGACACCTAAATTAACATATTATAATATTTATAACACAATTTGAACCTTTGACTAAATTTGACCTAGTTGACCAACTTTGACTTTATTTGACTATACTAGTACAAGGAGAATGGGCTTAGACCAAGGCTAAATGGAGGATAAATAAGATGTTTAGACTCATATGAGAACCCTATAGGACATGTGAAACCTTCTTCAAGAGTTAAAAATAGTAGGGTTTGTCAAAATTTGACTAAAATTCAAATTTAGTCAACATTTTTGTAACTCTTAGGGGTAACATGCTCACCTATGTTAAGGACTAGTAGCCTGATTACATCTATTGGGCATAGAGTCACTCATATGGGCACTCAAATTGACTTGAAAAGACCATTAACTCAAGGAAAACAATTTGGTTGACCCACACACATAAAAGGAAAGACACACACTAAACAAAGGGAAGGAAACACACTAATGCCATGAAGCACTTATGAAACACAAGACAAACTAAAACAAACACACTCTAATACGTACAAACTAAATAGAAAAGACTGATCCTCCTATTTTAAAAGGAAATTTTTTAATACCATATTCTTGAATTGAACTAGAGGGATGTGCAAGTTACAACTTAGGACTTGTTCTTATTTGTTCAATACCTTGTTCACTTCCCATGGTGCTTGCATTGGTTTCATCTGGATCTACAACTAAGAATAGGTGTTCAATGGAACATACTCCTCTTTATTGGTTTGAATAAAAACCATATCCCTTGGTATAAGTTATTTTTCATTGATTTTTGTCTCATTTTGACCTTCACACTCAACCTTGATTTTTGCTGCAAGTGGTTTTCCATCATCAAGACTATTTATTTTAAAAAGTAAGGTCTCCATCAAAATTTGGTATTCCTAGTATCTAAATGCATGGGAGAGGTTATTCAAAACTTAATACCTCTCTTCATACATTTTAGACTTCATATATCTTATGCATTTGATATTATTGAAATGAACCATGCTTACCTCACTCTTCAGACTCTTCAAACATGTGCAAATAGGACTACTATATGACCTTGTCTTCTTGTTGAGGTGATTTATGAATTTTAATAGGTTCAACTATGACATATTATTCAAAAAAATTATCAAGATCTTCATGAAGTGAATATGCATCATTCAATCTTAAATATAATTTCTCAAGGTCATCCCAAAATGCCAACTCTTCATGATCAATAGAAAAGACTTGAAGTTTATCAACATTCTTACCAATTTTTTGTGGAATATCATGTTAGCTAATTTTTACCTCTTATTAATCTTGTGTTTCAATTTTTTCATCATCTTCTTCCATGAATCATGTTAATTCATCAATCCACTCAAGGTCTACTTCTTCTTGTCTTATAGTTGAAGTGTCTTCTTCTCCCAAAACCTTTGTTTACTACTCCATGTCATCAACTCCTTCCTCAAGCTCAAAAATTGATCTACTAGGGTGAAGAGGTATACCAATGAAAATATCTTCATCATATCTACTTTAGGTATCATATTTAATTTTTTTAAGGAACTCATCTATGGCATCATCATCCTCCAGCTCTTGAAGATTCTTAAGAACAATTGGTTAATTCTCAAGTTGTGAAAGCAATAGAGAATAAGTACTAAATGACAATCCTTTAAGTACCTTATCAACCTTTGGTATGTCTTGAAATTTATGAAAATCTATAACATTAAGGTTATATGGAGAATTGGAACAACCTATAGAACATTTTGAATTTATTCCAACATAATTATCCTTCTTCATAATTTGCCTAGGCATAGGATCTTCCTTCCTCTCAGGGTTAGGCATGACATAGTTTGGGTTCTTGGTCCAATATAAGCTACAATATGAATCTATGGAAATATCTTTAGTAGGCTTAGTAATCTTGGGAGGATTATTAAGAGTAGAAGAATGATAATGATCAATGTTTAGTTTTCTTTGAGGGTGGAGCTAAAAATGAAAATTGTTACGTGGATTTGACTCAATTTGGCCTTTCAAACTAGGCTTAAACCTAAAGATAAATTGAGACATATCATTAGACATTCTTCCCCCAATCTTAGCCATGAATTCATTAGCTAATAATAGATCAAAGTATGGTTTAAAATCTTCTACTATTATATCTTTTGGGATTACAACATTAGGATAAGTAGAAAAATCAAAAGACATATATATGTTTCTTGAAATTCCAAAAGTATTTACATCTCTTCTTTCTACTTGCAACTCAAATCTAGAATCAAACTCATACTACAAGTTTAACTCATCAAATATTGCCTTAGAAATAAAATAATGACTTGAAGTATTACCAAAATAAAAAATTATGAATCAAGACATTACCAATGATCATTGTGGTAATGGAAGGAGAAGGAATAAATTCCTTTACTTGCTGAGGAACATGAGATTGATGTTGCATTTATTTTTGTTGTTTCAAAAGTTATTTCAACTCCCTCAATTCACTTTTCAAACACTCCAAATCAAGTCTCAACTCATTCTCATCTTTCTCAAACTGATTAATAGGAAAAAAAACTTGGTAATAGGAGTGAGTTAATGTTAGAGGAGGGTAGAACAGTTGGTATGAACCTTCATGAAGTGCAGTCTCTTGAGGGTAACATTTGGAGAAGATATGAACACTAAAAGTAGGATCATCTTGATATGGAGGTACATGTTGATTATAAGATGAAGAGTACATACAAAAATTTATGTTTTGAAGCACTAGGGTTGCATTCACTAGTTTAAATAATTTTGGAGTTTCCATTGGTGCTTTGATTACCTTTAGAGGATAATGAGTTTAAGGATAGCACCAAGAATTCCTTCACTTGAATTAAATAGTCCCATCAGGTGTGCCATAACTATTCTATCCAAATTTTTCACCCTAGAAAATGGTGTTCAATCCTCTTCTATATTTGGGAAACATTAGAATACATCTAGGTGTGTGGGGCACATATGGTGGAAGTAGACCTCTAGGATTGAAAGGGCTAGCTCCTTAGATTTATCTTGATGTACCTATCACCTAATATAATAATTTATTATGTGAAAATGGATAGGATTTAAATTAAATTAAACTATTCTAAGGGGGTGATACACCATTAATATCTCCACAAGATTATCATATAAATACACTAAGAGATAAGACTCACAAAACCAGCTTTTACATCTTAGAGCACTCTAGCATTAGCATTTCAAACATGAAGGTGGAATTTATGAAATAATACTCAAGGTGAGTTAAAAAAAGATCAATTTTAGACACTAAGGCTACTTTTAAACTTTAAAAATAGACGCATACACTTAACACTTAATGTGAACTATTAGAATGTAACAACTTGCATCACACATGGAAGGATAGAGTGGAAGTAAGGATTAATATCAATCACTTGAATTTTCACTATAAATATCTTAACACACATAGAAAAGATAGTTTTTAGGATAAAAACCATATTTAATATATTATTTCTAAGTAAATTTTCAATATCAAACTATCAAGTCTTTTCCATACTAGGTGTGGTCTTTTACAATGCTAAAAAGGCCAAAATTTATAGCAATTATGTGTGTGAGAGAGAAAAGGAAGGTCAAGAGTCACTTGTACATGTGTCAACTTGAGAAAATTAATTGTAAATTGATGTTAAATAGATAAGGGGTGATTCATACAATGTTATGAGCTACAAGTGTCATCTCCAATCATCCAAGCCTTTCAATGTGGCCTTAAAAACTCCTTTCCTTACACAGAAAATTGCCCCTCATGATTTGCCTTTAAAAACTACCTTATCACTACATATAGTTACATCTGATGATTATTATAAGTGGGATGTGTTAATAAAATGTCCTCACATTAATTTGGGATGTCTTAAACCACTCATGATATTCTATTCATGCAAAATCATCCATCATGGTAAAAAATGGCCTCTCCAAGCACCTCTCACACTTGGCACCCAAAACCTTCAAAAATATTCCATATGATCCATGAAAAAGGAGATATGACATTTTTCCAAGGTGTCCATATCATCATCTTTGATAAACAATCCTTAAAATGCCTTCTAATTAAAGTTTCACTATTTTTTCCTAAGTGTTCACTATCTACCCACTAGACTAGCTAAAATTAAGGAGATATAAAATAGGATTAGGAGCCAATATAGTTGATAAAATAGACATGAGGATTTATAAAAATACTTAAAATTTATCCCAAAATGGATTTGGTCTCTTGATACCTTTCCAATCTTGTAAAACACACATAAATGTCAAAAAACATATTTTTCACCATCTGTATAGGTGTCATACACTCATTCACATGTGTATAATCATTGTAAAGTCATCTAAATCATCCAAGTGGTTTCATTCCATTTCCACCCCCTTTGGATACTTCATTTGCCTCATCTTCCCAATCAGGTCTATAGTGAGGGTTTGCAAGGGTTTTGAAGTGGTTTGGGTTATTAACATTTGTTCATAGAGAATAGACATTGGAGCCATTTATAAATTCCACTAAGAGGTTCTTAAGGATCCTCTCTAACATCTCCAAATACCTCAGGGTCCCATGCAAAGTTTGGTGAGATTTTTAAGCATTTGAAGCTGGTCATCTAGGTCTTTTTTACACATTTTGTGAGGTCTAAGTGTATTTTCAACCAAAAATGGATTCTTGGATAGTTTCTATACAAGATTGAGATTAACATACCTCTTTTTATGTCCCTAAAACATTATCCAAATATCAAAATATCTCATCAAGAGCTATAATTGAAGATGACCACCCTTATAGAACTAGACCTAGACATTGCCAATGGGTTTTCCTACAAGAAAAACATCAAACTGACCCTTTTATGTTTGAATTTAATCTATATAGGTTAGACATATCCAAAATACCTCTATTTACATGATTAAAAACATTGGAATGCTTGACAAAGGATAGAATTGGAAGTGATCTTCCATTTGGATCTGAGTTTGTATAACTTTGAGATCTCTTGACCTTGTTTCATGATATAAGGGTCTCTAAAATGTTCCCATATACTTAATTAAGTCTTTAAATCCTTATACATTTCTTCAAACTTGCCTGGGTTGACACTTACATGATGAAAACACCAACTAGGTTCTCTAACATAGGACTAAGACACCCCTGCCTATAGGTGCTAATGCTTAGTGAACACAGATATAACCCCCTTAAAACTCTTTAGCTAATAATATTTTCATTTTATTCATTTCATTCCCTAAAATTATCTTAAAAACCCATTAATACCTATAAATCTCACTACCTACTTGTCTGGTTATAGACGAATGAAACATTTTAGTACACTGACCTGTAGGTGAAGATATGACTTAACTAAGAACCCCATTTTAGGTATGAGAAGGAATATTTAGATTTTCATAAGTTTATACCATACATATTTATACTAAACTCCTCTATGAGATTTCAAGAGACTTTCTCGTCTCAATTTCAAAAACACTGTCTAGGATGAGTATTTTGCTTACAGCCCTACCTGTAGGTGCATATTGCTTCATAGAGGTTTGGTATAAGATTTGAAACATAATATTGATAAACATAGAGTCTTTCAAGGGCATAATTTTTTTTAACCCATTAACCTCCACTTTTTCAACATTGAACTCACTAGACATAGTCTCCATAAGGTTCGCTAGTTTCCCTTACTGTAGATGCATAATTTTTGCCTCTATATAGACATGATATGGTCTTAGGAAGATATAAAAACATGATGCATGTTTGAATTTTGTCTCTTTTTTGGAAATCCTAAACATTATCCAATTCACCAAGAATCTCTCTACCTATTAATTGAGATAAATCCTTTTAGACTCTACTATAGGTGGGTGTTTTCAGTCCTTTGTATAGACTAAAAGATGAATTTGAAGGCCATGACAACATTTAATACCTTTATATGATGATTTTTCATGTCACAAGTGTACTTTTCACCATTTGAAACCATTTTGACATGTTTATAAACTAAATAATCAACTTTGGTGATAAAGGTTATCTCACATCTCCAAGTCCTTTATACATCATTGATACAATTCAGTGTATTCATAGGCATTTTTGGGAGTCCAAAAAACCACCTTTCCAACACCATCCATCCCTCAAGTTTGGCAAGGGCCTATTCCATGCTAGGAAAAACATGGGTAACTAGGCTATATGTCTTATAAGTCATTTCCACCATGTTACAAGGTAGTCATAAAATCCCCTAGTTCTCTATTTTGTTATTTTAAGGACAAAAGGACAAACTCAAATTTCTTCTTTGAAATATATTTCCACCATTTTTTTTGTCAATATATTACTTCATATAAGGTTTTTCATGTCTTCAATAGGTTTTATAGTATAAAATTAGTTCACTTTATGATTCAATGTTTCAAATTGGGCACTTTAGCCTCTATTAAGACCACCTGAAGGTGAATATCTAATACGTCACAATGAACCAGATGAAACCTTTGATAGATGTGAACTTATGCACTTTCTTTGGGTAATACCACTACACTTTTGACTATGTTAAGCAATTGGAGTACAATTATACCTTTCCATACATCACCATGATGTCATTAAGATCTTGTAGATGCAAAATTTGTGATACAAAGTAAAGAGGATGGAATTAGACCAAAACAAGCCTAGGATGAGGATTTTTTGAACTATTTAGGCCTCCAAAATCAAGAGATAAATGGAAAACCAATTGATAATCCATAAAAAACACATTAAACTATCAAAACCATCAAATTAAAGCAAACAAAACTGAAATAGGTGTAAATCGTGATCCTCTCATGGATGTAAGTGCATAAAAATATGCCTGGAGTCTAAGTTATTGTTCATGAAGGAGGCACAAAATTGAAATTTATTGATATGTATTTGAAGTATAATCAGGTAAATATCAACCCCCAAAATCATTTCCCCCAAATCCATTTGTATGACCCATACAAAATGTTTGAATTTGACCTTCCTTAGCTTGTAAAGAAAAAATGGAAGAAATAGGAGAAAAAATAATATTTTTGACATCCTAATTGAAAACTAAGTATGTAAAAGAGTGTGGGGAGGTGAATAGGCATACTACCCACATTTTTAGCTATAAGTGAGATCATCCATTTCATACAAGTACCCAAAAGGGTCTAAAATGAAGGAAAAATTCCCCATTTCTACACAACTATTTCTTGAACTAAATCCTAATAGATCCTGACATCTCTTAACTTCCTCGATGTTTAAAATCACCTTTGTGATAAATATTGCCTCCTTGGAAGTCTGTACAAGTCATTTATTATGTTATAAAAATGGCCAAAAGGCATATTTTGCATATAAAGCATGATAAAGGATAAATATATGAATTATAAACACCTTAGGACACCTAAATGACCATATTAGAATATTTATAACATAATTTTAACATTTTACTAGGTTTTACCTTGGTTGACCAACTTTGACTTTGTTTGACTAGACTAGTATAAGGAGAATTAGTTTAGACCAATGCCAAATGGAGGATAAGTAAGATGTTTAGACTCATATGAGACCCCTATAGGACATGTCAAACCTTATTAAAAAGTTCAAAATAGTAGGGGTTTACCAAATTTGACTAAAATTCAAATTTAGTCAACAATAATGTTTTATCATTTTTTATAGGTGTAGTGTGCTCTTTAATGCTTGTAGAGGTGATCTTTCTAATTTAGTGCATCACCTTGTTTATGTGATTTTTATGCACACCCCATATTTAATGAAAAGACCTCTAAAATTTTAGGATATTAATATTGATTAACTCCACTCTAGGTCATGATTTTTAGGTATGGTTTGAATATCTAGGTGGTGGAATAACATGATGAGCATCTGGGTTGTTAATTGGGTGTATGTATGGATGAGTGAAACCTACAATAAATTTAAAACCTAGTTGAGTTAGATATATGGACCTTATTACAAAATGGGTATATCTTGATCAAATAAACTTTAAAAGAGAAAAGGTAGGGAAAAAAAGAAGGATCTATGGTCTTTATAAGGATTACTTTCTAGTTGGTCTCTTTAAGGACAAGTGTTTTAATACCACTGTTTGTAGTTAATAGTTGTTGCACACTCATATGAAAACATAGTAAAAGGATTTAGGTAATGATTGTTATAGTAAGCTCTAGGATCTCGACTAAATATTTCTACCATTTAGAGTTGTTATTTCACACCATTATTCAAAATATTGTAACTTGGATTAAAGAGGTATCTAAGGTATGTATGGATTACACCTAGAAAGTTATATCAAAATAAAATAGTTATGCACACTCAAAGAAATGAAATAGTTTACCTAGTTGCATTAAATTAATGATGCTTGCTACTTATCTAATATCTATTGCACATCTTTAAATCAACATATATAAATAATAAAAAAAGGAATTATTTGTAGCTTTTTCACAATTCAATTACTAAATCAAATAACCAAGAAAATAAAACACAACTAATTACATAGAATAGGAATGTAAAAAGATCAACATGATTGCATGACAATCACAAAGACTTATTCTTGTATTAATAATTTTTAATCTCTCTAAATACAAAAGTATTACAAGTATAAATAAGTTTTGGGAGGGATCACCTCATCCCTCAAATACATGCAAAATTCAAAGTTAGTTTTAATTGATTCAAGGCCTACATGTACAATTATAATTGATCACAACTATATTTATAAAAATAGATCTTATTTGACATGGTAATGAAATGTGTTCATGCTTATAAAATTACATAACTAATAAATGTATATGCCACATATGAATAAGCTTTATTTACATCAATTTATTTCTTCAATCAATATACATATAAAATTAAGCTCAAAAAACTAAGGTCTAGCTTAAGTTTATGGTTGCATGGTTGAAGCCAAAGTAGTATAAAGAACTCAAGTAATCAGTCGAGAAGTGGTTGGTGGGTTCATAGCTATTTTATTTTCCTTCAACTATTTATAGTTTTTTTACTTATATCCATAGTATAGCTTGATGGTGTCCATGTTTAGGAGAGATGGACTATGTACTCTACTAGCTTGTGTCAGCAAACATGCATGCTAAAATTTGGTGGCCCTAAAATCCATCTAAAAAATCTCTAATTTGATAACCTTTTTCCTTAGAAAAATAATCTCTAATTCAATTTCCTCTAATGTGATCTCTTGTATCCTCTACTTGAAGTTGGTAGAATCCTACTAAAGCAATTGGTCAAAATTGACTCTACTTATCAATTTTCTTATAGAGTCCTTTACTTGAGAGAGCTTCAATTCATATACAATCTATAAGATTAACCTTTCATGCTCTGGAATATTTGGGATCAAAGTTTATATTATTGAAACCCAATCATGAATCTCCTATGTCTATATGAATGTCAAGTTGAGATAATTAGCTTCCTCAAATGGTGTCATCAAATTCAAATGGCTATAAGACTTATTAGTTATATATAGTATAATAAAATTCAATTTATTTATGTCTTCCTTTAAATAATTGAAAATTTTTATTATTTCAATGACATGAGGAGAGAGCTCATCTCTCATTGAAATAATGACATCCAAAATGTTGTATAATTGAATGACTACACTTTGAACATCATTTTCAATTTGTGTAGGGACATAAAAAAATTGTTGTTGTTCCCTGACCTATTCGATCTCTTGCTTGTACTCTCACCTAGCCTATTTATTCCCCTAATTTAGTTCTATCAAATCCTCAATTTTAGTGATAAATTAGGACTTAAAATATTTTTATTTTCTCTTTGATAAAGAGAAAACATCTTACCTCTACCACAAAACTACACTCTATCAATGTTATCCTCAATTTTCAGCTTATTAATCTATTGGATGGTTCCCATGGATTTATTAAGGATAGAAATCAATATGGGAAGCTATGTTATCATTATATTAGGCCTTTGGGAAGCTTGGGCTTCCAAATATACATAGAATTAAGGAATTACCAACTGGTTAGAGTCAACTGGTTGAGTGTCCTAAGTAGTAGTCTTAGCTAGTAGGTCCCTTGAGGATTCTATTAAGTTTTATGCTTGCAAGGGGTTTGATAAGGATGGAAAAATTATTTTGGAGAAATCAATACCACAAAATTGGGGAATTAGATAAAAAATTACACATGATTCTTATTTTAATATTTCTTTGTAGTAATAATAAAAGTAGACTGGGTGGAACTAGAAGAAGTCATTGGCAATCCTAATTGGGTGGAAGAGACATAAAATTGGGCACTTGCTATTTCTCTTTTATTGTTCTTGAATTTAAAATTTTTAGGTTTAGGAGTGATAGGGGCTGTTAAGAACCCATGGAAGCACAATTGATTACCTTATACAAGCAACTTAAGATGTGGAATTACCCAAAAGTAACAAGTAACTAGAAACCAGAAACAACACAGAATATGAGAGACAATACACAACTTGTATTAATAATCATCCAAAAAAGAATACAATAAATAAGATGCCACTTCTTCTTCACACCTCTCAGAGGCTTCCCACACCTCAAGTGTATAGTACTTCTTTCCTCAAAGCTCTCTCTCTTACGGTCCCAACACACAACTCAAACACAGAGTTGGTGTTCACCTCCAACCAGTCAGTATCCACTACTGCCAGTACACCAGTGCTCCACACACTCCAAGTACTCAACATACTCCAAGTAGATCTCCCTTGAACCTACAACAACCTAAAACTCAAATTATCTTACTTATGGAAGGAACTTCCTTGCCTTTCTCTCTTGCTCTCTGATGTGTTGCTGTCACCTTTGATCTCGCTGTCACCTATAGATCTCCTTTGACCTCACACACACACACACCATGTAGATCTCTCTACACCCTAAATAACCCTTGTCCTTACCTCACCAAGTCCTTATGATTCTCCAAACCAGTACCCTGATGGATCTTCTCCCTAATCTAGCACACCTGCAGACCAACCTGATCATACACACTCGGCACCCCTATGGAACTAAGAGGAACACCCTTGCTCTCTTCACAAATAAAAAGAGCTAACTTTGCTCAAATAAACTAGAACAAATTACAATACAGCCCATGAGTCTATTATATAGACCTCATGCAAACAATAATTAGACATCTAATTACAATAATTAGATCCGCAGCTCAAGACTATAATTAGCCTCTTAACATGCAAACACTCAGTTCGTTAACAAACTGTTTATGCAACTGATAGTTCTAAAACTACACAGGTGACCGATGTTGGTCCCTATCAGGTTAGAGATGACCAACATTGGCCGATACATGACCGATGTTAGTTTCCTTTCCCATTGTACATGACCGATGTCAACTGATTAGACTGACATCAGTTTCCCTGCAACTTAGCAACCTCTCAACAACCTCCTCCATGTCTGTAATAGTGAAGCTTTTAGCTCCACAACCTAACAATCTCCCACTTGGAGATAAGTAGCTGCACTGTACTTGTACTTATACGCCATCTAATCTATTTCCTGGCTTGTATCCCTCTTTAAGATCAATCTTGAAGACCAACCACCACACAACCTGTGGTGCACCACCTGTCATCCAAGTAACCTGCCACATTCAAACCTACAAACCCATGTAGTGAAGTCCTGACCCTGCATAGCATGAATCCCTGCTGCTGGTCCCTCTCAGATACCTGAGAACCCACTTCCCTGAATTGGCTCCTAACTCTCTGATATCTCCCACTACTTGGGAAAACTCAAGTCTATACCAAACCTCGTGATTTTGGACACTGAACTATCCAGCCCTTAGTGTGCTCCAGTTCTTTATCCTACGTATTGAACCTTGCCAACACCTGATTCACATTAGCTCCCACTGGAGACAAAATCAACCTGTGATCTTCCATGTCTCTCATGCCAAAGAATTTTACTGCTCCAAATTCCTCATGACATGCCACTAAACTAACCTTACCCTTAGCTCAGCAAAACCCTATATGTACAAACCTGATAGCTAGCATACCATCCACATATAGTAACAAGATAATGTAGCTATCATCATCCACCTAGTAAGACAAACACAATGGTTACACTGACATTGACTAAAGCCCTGCTTTGTCATCCACTTGTCAAAACCTGTACCACTATCCTGTAGCTTCTTCAAGACCATATGGCTTGGCCTTCTATCTCATGTGTCCATTCTCTCTATTCTTTAACCAAGGTATCCATTCATCTCAATGCTTTCATACCAGCTGGCAACCCTACCAAATCTCTCATTTGGTTCTGCAACCTGTTCATGCCATGCTCCCACTGTTTCCTAGATCCTTCTTGCTCTACAGTCAGCAACTAGTATAAAGAAGAGGAACAATAAATTTGAGGCTTACTTATACTTTTAGTCCTCCCCATGGGCATTTGAGACTCCTTGAAAGCTTGTTGTCTGCCCAAAATCCATCTCAGTGACTGACCTCAATCACCACACAGTCTGCATCTGACTGACATCAGTTCCATGTGACTGGCTAGGTCACTGATGCTGGTTATCCTACTGACATCGGTCTCCACCTACCTGACACCACCGACTTCTCTGGTCTGCACATGACCGATGTTGGCTCCTGTTTGTTCAACATCGGTTACCCTTGACCAACGTCGATACCTGTGTATTCCTGTGAGTGATGAAATTTTAATCATGAGCTACTTTGAATCAATCCCATGTCTAAACTATCCTACTCAGAAGTATCTAGTGAAAGAATGAGTAGGAGATACACAGGATCCACAAGATCAATCCAGGAGAAAGAACCCACAATAAATAACCTGTAAATATTTCTAGAGAATAAATAAATTTGTCACACCTAAGAAATAGGTGATAATCCACAAATTTCTCTATATATTCTCATTAATCTCTCATTTATTTCCCATATAATGCAAAGTATCTATAATACAAATAGTTTTTTTCATGTTAACAAACAATTTGTAATGATTACAAAATAGAGAAAACAAACTATTTATTTTCTCATACTACGAACAAATATATTGTTGAGAAATTCTCAACAATAAAATAAATTAACTGAGGTAAATAAATTTTACCCTCGGTAATAAATAACTTACCCTATTAACCCTAGGTAAGCTTAAATATGCATTATTCCAACACCCTCCCTTAAGCAAAACATAGGGAGAATGATAAACAAAGATGGGTCCCAGCTACTAGGCCTGATAAGGTACCCATGTACAAACCAATCAAAATATATGAAAAATAAAGGAAGGAAGGACTTCATGGGAAATCCCCCCCAAGGACAACTTCCTTCACCCCAAGCATCACTCGCAACTAAAGATAATGAGGAGAAGCCAAAGGTTTAGTGAAGATGTCTACAATCTGCTCAGCTATAGGCACAAACTCCAAAGAAAGAACTCCATCCTCAATAAGATGTCGAATGAAGTGCATGTAAATCTCAATGTGTTTTGTCCATTGATGCTCAACAGGATTGTGTGAAATAGCAATCACACTTTGGTTATCACACCAAAGAGTAGTAGGATCCTGCTGTGTGAAGCCAAACTCTCCAAGCAACTATCAAAGCCAAAGTATCTCCTGACTTGCTTTGACATCACCTCGATACTCAGCCTCAGTAGAGGACAATGCAATAACAGTCTACTTTTTGCATTCCCAAGCAACTGGACCTAAACCAAGTGTGAAAGTAAATCCACAAGTGGACTTGCAAGTGTTAACATCACCAACCCAATCAGAGTCAGTGTATCCAACAAGCTATGTAGAACTTTGTGGTTTGTAATGTATACCAAAGTGAGTGGTGCCCCGAATGTAGCACAAAATGTGCTTAGCTACTTGCCAATGACTCTCATAAGGCTCATGTGAGAATCGAGAGACAAGGTTCATAGCAAATGTGATGTCAGGATGGGTATGAGTCAGGTATAAAAGACTACCTACAAGTTGCCAATACAAAGTGGAATCAACAAGAGGAGTCATACAAGTGGCAGACAACACAATACCTGACTGATATGGAGTGGGTGCAGGCTTACAATCAACCATGCCAAATCGATGAAGAAGATCTATCGCATACTTCTGTTGTCCAATAGAAATTCCCTCAGAGGACTAAAAAACATGAAGACCAAGAAAATAATGTAGAAGTCCCAGATCTGTCATATCAAACCTATCTACCAACTTGTCCTTGATGTCATGTATCAATGAATCTAAACTACCAGTGAGGATGAGATCATCAACATACAAAACCAAAATGACAAGCTCCTCACCTTGCTTCAAGATGTATACATTGTGATTTGACTCACAATGAATAAAACCAGAACTCAAAAGAAAACTATCCATCTTCTCGTACCAAGCTCGAGGAGCTTGTTTTAGGCCATAAAGAGAATGATGGAGTCTATAAACCAATGATGAGTTCTGCACAAATCCTAGAGGTTGCTCCATATAGATCTCCTCATGGATATCACCATGCAAGAAATCACTCTTCACATCCATCTAAAAAATAGACCAAGAATGTGAAGCAGCAAGAGAGAGTACAAGCCGAATAGAATTCATCTTAGCTACAGGGGTAAAGGTCTCAGAGTAATCAACCCCTTCAACCTGTGAAAAACCCTTAGCTACTAATCTAGCTTTGTACTTATCTACTGATCCATCTACAACATATTTGGTCCTATAGACCCATTTACATTTTACAAGTTTTCTTCCCTTAGGAAGAGGGACAAGATCCCAAGTATCATTCTTCATCAATGAAGAATACTCATCATACATAGCAACATCCCACTTGGGTATACCATTAGCCTCAAAAAACAACACTGGATCATTTATGCAAGATTGTCCCAAAAGAGTAACACCAAATGTCTGTGAGCGATTGCGACGAGAATCAGATGGATCACCAACAAAAGAACCAGCTGCCTGGAGAGTGCTCTTTGCCCATTTAGGCAAAGGTGGTGAAGAACATGGCTATGGTGGCTGAATAAGTGCAACATCATCATCATCAAAAATAGAAAGCAAATCCTCACTATCCTCAGTAGGAGGGGGAGAAGAAGAACTAGATGTACACTCCTATGGAGTGGGTAGCTCATCAACCTGAACATCCCGTCAAAACAACACATCATGTGTGACAGGATCAAAAAGATGGTAGGATTTTACATCTTCACAATAACCAATAAAAATGAGTGGTTGGATTTTCTTCTCTAATGCTTTACATTTGTCATCAGGAATGAATGCCCATGCCTGACTCCCAAAGATGCAAAAATCTGAAATATCAGGCTTGATCCCAGACCAAGCTTCTTCTGGTGTCATATTTTGCACAGCTTTGTGAGGCATACGGTTTTGAATGTAATTTTCACAATTTACAGATTCAGCCCAATATTGTGGACCCAAATTTTTAGAGTGAATCATACAATTAGCCATCTCTTTCAATGTTTGATTCTTCCTCTCTGCTACACCATTTTGTTGAGGAGTGTGTGGTACAATGAACTAATGTTGTATCCCATGCTCAATACAAAAATCATAGAAAGTATTACTATCATATTCCCCCCCATTGTCAGTGTGTATTTTCTTAAGAGGAAGAGATGATTGTTTTTCAACAAAGGCTTTGAAAGCCTTAAAAGTCTCAAAAACTTCACTTTTCAACTTGAGAAAATATACCCAAGTTTTATGAGTGAAATCATCAATGAATGTGAGTGCATATTTAGCTCCTAAAAAAGAATAAGTTGGAAAAGTCATCAAATCACTATGAACCAACTCTAAGGGTGCATTTGCACGTGTGGCCTTACCAACTAGAAATGGATCTTGATGTTGTTTACCAACTAGACAACCAGGACACACCCCATCAATACATGAGACCTTAGGAAGGCCTTTTACAAGATGTTTTGTACTCATTTGTTGCATATATCCATAACTCAAATGTCCTAATCTCTCATGCCATAATTTGCTGAGATTATTACCATGTGCTATAAGTGAAGAACCAGAAGACATAAAAGACTCAAACTTATCAAAAGTATAGAGTCTTGCAGTATGGTTTGTTGTACCTATAGCAACTATCTCACTAGGATCATTACATTCTCTTATTACAACATCATGTGAATTAAACTCCCTAGTTTTACCAGTACTAGAATTACATATTTGATATATAGAGAGAAGATTAGAAGAGATTTGGGGTACAAGCAATACATTGTTAAAACATCCATCCTGTTTATCAACAGTACTAAATCCCAAAACTTCAATCTATGAGGAGTTACCCATAACAATATGTGATGTACTACAATCTGTAAGAGAAGACAATAGATCCTTATAATGTGTGAGATGGTGAGAAGCACCTGAGTCAAAAATCCACTGATCCTGACATGAAGATATAGCCCTGGCTGAAAGTGCTTTCCCTTTTCCTACAAAAGTAGAAGGAGATGGAGACAGAATGGAAATTTTGTGTTGTCTAACCACTACCTCTAATGCTTCCATCTTCTTAAAACATCTAATTTCATCATGATTAGGACCACCACAAAAATTACATGGACCAAATGTTTTCTTCTTTTGCTTAAAGGACTTTTTGGTCTTAGTAGATTTAGAATGATGAGGTGATTGGGTGGTGGACTCTAGAGGGTTATTTGAAGGTGCTTACTTTTTAGACTTAGGTGAAGGTTTTCCTTTAGAAGAATTAGCAACTGAAGCATTACTAGGACCAGGTAGAGCATCTAAGGCCATTAATTTTGTTTGCTCCCTAGTCAATCTTTCACAAAAAACTTCAAAGGAAGGCCATTTGAATTCATCACCTAATGTATCCATCATAGTATAAAAAGTAGAGGAAAAAACACTATATGGTCCTTTCAACTTTGAAAAAATCATGAAAATGCACTCCTGATCACTTTTATCCTTGTCACCAGCTTTCAATTGTGACCTTATAAATTTGAATTTTGCTAAGAATTCATCTATTGAAGGGAAATCTGATGGAGAGAGAGTACTCAATTCTGCATCTGATTGCAAAATTTTAAACTCATTAACTTTGCCAAATATGTTTTTAAATTTTTCCCATACCTCTTTTGGCATAGTAGGATTTGCAATGTGAAATTGAAGATTATCTGAGACGTTGATGCAAATCAATCCAAGAGCCTCATCCTGCTTACAACCATATGCATATTTGTCTTTTTCAGTGGTGAATGCTGCAGGTGTCATTTTAGAAAAAATTCTCCATAAGCCCTTTAATTAAAGGAGGAGTTATATTTTTGGCTTCAAAACATGGTAATTTGTAGAATTTAGAGGTTCAAACAATCGAGATTCCATTCCCGAAGAAGATGATGAAGTTGACAAGAACAATCTAGACATTTGTTTTTCCTCAAGAAAAACACCCCTCCCGTTACAATTTAACGTCTCCCAATGAAAAAAAATTTAGCCTTGGCTTATAAAAAATTAAAAAATGTCTTTTATGCAAAAACAATGTAGGGAGATTTGACCCCAAGACCTCCCTACAAATTTTTAACAAAATATCTCTAACCGCTTTAGCAAAGTCAAATTTGAACTTTCAAAGCTAGAGACTTGCATTTAAACCACTAAAAATTAAAATAATTAATTAAAAAAAAGCCAAAAATGACTCACACATGTGATATATCAGCTGAATAATCTTTTGCTTTATCAAAAATGAACTCTTTTTCCAGCAAGGCGTGGTGGTCAGGGAAATATTTGAGAAAATTTGTAAACACAACCAAGGAAAAACACCTCTCAGCAACTGCAGAATGGCTCCACTGGATCTACCCAAAGGACTGTACATACTGATCCAAATCCATCTTCATCAGCATGAAATGAAAGCCTATGAAGTCTTCTTTCAAATGTAATTTTCATATTTGGATTTTATGCAGCATAAGGCATTCAAAAATAAGAAATCCGTACAGCTATGCAACAGACAAAAAAATAGTTTTTAATTTCCTATTGTTGGCTTCCAAAACGTTGTATGGCATGATCCAAATTCATCAAAAATTATATGGATAGAAATATATAATAGTAATATTTAATTAACAGGTATCATATTTGAAAAAATTCAACCGTACGATATGCCACATTAGAAAAACAAACAGGTACTGCAGTCTGCCAACAGTCTACCAACAGGAACTAGTCAACAGAATTTGAAAGGAAAGAGCTGTACATCTAGAATTAAATGCAAAAATTAAAATTGGAATGGATTCCTGACTTGATTTCTTATGCCCCCATGAAAAAAAATCTGATTTTTGAAATCTATATGGTCATTTAATGAGCATAAAGTACAAAATTTTCCAAAAAAAACTAGTAAATAAGAACCAGAATTTGAGAGAATTAAAAATATCTATAACACATCAATAAAATAATATTTTTGAATGTGTTAAAAGATGAAAATTTTAGGGAAGAGGATATTCAACTGGGACTCCAAGCTCTGATACCATGAAAGAATGAGCAGGAGATACACAGGATCCACAAAATCAATCCAGGAGAAAGAACCCACAACAAATAACCTGCAAATATTTTTAGAGAATAAATAAATTTGTCACACCTAAAAAATAGGTGATAATCCACAAATTTATCTATATATTCTCATTAATCTCTCATTTATTTCCCATATAATTCAAAGTATTTATAATATAAATAGTTTGTTTCATGTTAACAAACTATTTGTAATGATTACAAAATAGAGAAAACAAACTATTTGTTTTATCATACTATGAACAAATATATTGTTGAGAAATTCTCAACAATAAAATAAATTAACCGAGGTAAATAAATTTTACCCTCGATAATAAATAATTTACCCTATTAACCCTAGGTAAGCTTAAATATGCATTATTCCAACATCCATCCCCATCCACTGGTCTCTGTCCGTCATCTCCTCTAAGAACACCAACGCTTTTCAGTTCTTAAGTTTGTCAAACACATCACTCTTCCTTTTCCTATAATAAATCTAATCCTTTCTTGTAGCATCCCACTGTTCACAGAAATCTTGGTCTGTGCTCTCCAAAGCTGAACTCTTCCCTTTTGACTTAAGAACATCCATTCCCTTCTCACTTATGTGGCCAAGCCTACAAAGCCACACCTATGTAACAGAAGTGGAATCAATAATACAAGCAAGTAGATAAAGAGTACCTACTTTTTTACCACATGATAATTCAAGTGCATCCATTGTGAGAGTTCTTGTGCATCTCTCATCACCCAAAAATTTTGAAGCAATTAGTCGCATCTCCAAGACTGGGACCTGCATGACCTTCTTCAACACCCATGTGTTGGCTTCCTACAATTTCAGCAACACTTCCCCTTTGCCAAAAATTTGACAAGGCTCACCAACCCCTCTACTTGGGGCTACATGGAAAGAGGCAATATAATCTATTAACCAAGATTTAACTTTATCTAGAGCATCTTATGCAACAACACCTGTAACATCTGCTTCTTCATGCTAATCTACTACCAACCAACAATATTTATTTACCTGCTCTTTCTTTCCATAACACCGTAAGTGACCATTCATGCTATTCAGTTTCTCCATTTGTAGCTTAATTTTTTCTACCGTTGCTATACTCCCACTCAATTAAAAACCCCTGAGAGTGACCTGTAACCAAACACAAAACTTGCTCCCTGTAACCTTAGCTCTGATACCAACTGTTAGGAACCTATGGAAGCACAATTGATTACCATATACAAGCAACTTAAGATGCGGAATTACCCAGAAATAACAAGTAACTAGAAATAAAAAACAACATAGAATATGAGAGACAATACACAACTTGTATTAATACTCATCCAAAAAAGAATACAATAAAGAAAATGCCACTTCTTCACACCTCTCAAAGGCTTCCCAGACCTCAAGTGTACAGTACTTCTTTCCTCAAAGCTCTCTCTCTTATGGTCCCAACACACAATTCAAACACAGAGTTGGTGCTCACCTCCAACCAGTCAGTATCCACTACTGCCAGTACACCAGTGCTCCACACACACCACAAGTGCTCCACGCACTCCAAGTACTCAATGTACTCCAAGTAGATCTCCCCTGAACCTGTAACAACCTATAACTCAAATGATCTTACTTATGGAAGGAAATTCCTTGCCTTCCTGTCTTGCTCTCTGATGTGTTGTTGTCACCTTTGATCCTACTGTCACCTACAAATCTCCTTTGACCTCACACACACACACACCATGTAGATCTCTCTACACCCTAAAGAACCCTTGTCTTTGCCTCACCAAGTCCTTATGATTCTCCAAACCAGTATCCTGATGGATCTTCTCCCTGATCTAGCACACCTACAGACCAACCTGATCATACACACTCGACACCCCTATGGAACTAGGAGGAACACCCTTGCTCTCTTCACAAATAGAAAGAGATAACTTTTCTCAATTCAACTAGAACAAATTACAATACAGCCCATGAGTCTATTATATATATCTCATGTAAACAATAATTAGACATCTAATTACAAAAATTAGATCCATAGCTCAAGACTATAATTAGCCTCTTAATATGCAAACACTCGGTTCATTAACAAACTGTTCATGAAATTGATAGTTCCAGAATTGCACAGGTGATCAACGTCAGTCCCTGTCAGGCTGGAGATGACCGACATCAGTTGATACATGACCGATGTTGGTTTCCTTTTCCACTATACATGACTGACATTGGCTGATCAGACCGACGTCAATTTCCCTACAACTTAGCAACATCTCAACAACCTCTTCCATGTCTACAATAGTGAAGATTTTAGCTCCACAACCTAATAATCTCCCACTTGGAGATAAATAGCTATATTGTACCTATACATGTACCCTATCTAATCTATTTCCTGGCTTGTATCCCTCTTCAAGATCAATCCTGAAGACCAACCACCACACAACCTCTGGTGCACCTCCTATCATCTGAGTAACCTACCACATTCAAACCTACAAACCCATGTAGTGAAGTCCTGACCCTGCATAACATGAATCCCTGCTACTAGTCCCTCTCAGATACCTAAGAACCCACTTCCCTGAATTAGCTCCTAACTCTCTGACAGCTCCCACTGCTTGGGAAAACTCAGGTCTATACCAAACCTCATGTGATTTCAGACACTAAACTATCCAGCCCTTAGTGTGCTCTGATTCTTCATCCTACGTATTGAACCTCGCCAACACCTGATTCACATCAGCTCCCACTAGAGACAAAATCAACCTGTGATCTTTCATGTCTCTCATGCCAAAGAATTTCACTGCTCCAAATTCCTCATGACATGCCACTGAACTAACCTTACCCTTAGCTCAGCAAAACCCTATATGTATAAACCTACTAGCTAGCATACCATCCACATACATTAATAGGATAATGTAGATATCATCATCCACCTAGTAAGACAAACACAATGGTTACACTGACATTAACTAAAGCCCTACTTTGTCATCCACCTTTCAAAACTTGTACCACTATCCTGTAGCTTCCTCAAGACCATATGACCTGGCCTTTCATCTCACATGTCCATTCTCTCTATTATTTAACCAAGGTATCCATTCGTCTTAGTGCTTTCATACCAGCTAGCAACCCTACCAAATCTCTGGTTTGGTTCTGCAACCTGTTCATGCCATGATCCCATTATTTCCTAGATCCTTCCTACTCTACAATTAGCAACTAATATAAAGAAGAGGAACAATGAATTTGAGGCTTACTTATACTTTCAATCCTCTCCATGGGTGTTTGAGACTCTTTGACAGCTTGATATCTGCCCAAAATCCATCTTAGTGACTGACCTTGGTCACCACATAGTCTGTATCCGACTGACATTAGTTCCATGCAACTGTCTAGGTTGTCAACACTAGTTATCCTACCGACGTTGATCTCTACCTGCCTAACACCACCAAATTCTCTGGTCTATACATGACCGATGTTGGCACCTATCTGTTCGACATCAGTTACCCTTAACTGACGCTGGTACCTATGTATGCCTATGAGTGATGACTTTTTACCTGTGAGCTCCTTTGAATCAATCCCATATCCAAACTACCCTGCTCAAAAGTATCCATCCCCATCCATTGGTTTGTATCTGTCATCTCCTCCAATAACACCAAGGCTTTCTAGTTCTTAAGTTTGTCAAACACATCAGTCTTCCTTTTCCTGTAATAAATCCAATCCTTTCTTGTGGTATCCCACTACTCACAGAAATCTCATTCTATGCTCTCCAAAGCTGAAATCTTCCCTTTTGACTTAAGAACATCCATTTCCTTCTCACTTATGTGGCCAATCCTACAAATCCACACCTGTGCAACAGAAGTGGAATCAGTAATACAAGCAAGTAGATAAAGAGTACCTGCTTTCTTACCACATGCTAATTCAAGTGCATCTGCTGTGAGAGTTTTTGTGCATCTCTCATCACCCAAATTTCCTAAAGTAATTATCCGCATCTCCAAGACTAGGACCTGTATGACCTTCTTCAACACCCATGTGTTGGCCGCTTTCAATTTCAGCAACACTTCCCCTTTGCCAACAATCTTACAAGGCTCACTAACCCCTCTACTTGGGGCTGCATGGAAAGAGGCAATAAAATATATTAACCAAGATTCAACTTTATCTAGAGCATCCTATGCAACAACACCTACAACATCTACTTCTTCATATTGATCTGCTACCAACTAATAATCTTTATTTACCTGCTCTTTCTTTTCATAACACCGTAAGTGACCATTCATGCTATTCAGTTTCTCCATTCCTACCTTACTTTCTTTTGTCGTTACTATACTCCCACTCAATTAGAAACCCCTGAGAGTGACCTGTAACCAAACACAAAACTTGTTCCCTGCAACTTTAGCTCTGATACAAATTGTTAGGAACCCGTGGAAGCACAATTGATTACCATATACAAGCAACTTAAGATGCAAAATTACCCAGAAGTAACAAGTAACTAGAAACCAAAAACAACACAAAATATGAGAGACAATACACAACTTGTATTAATACTCATCTAGAAAAGAATACAATAAAGAAGATGCCACTTCTTCTTCACACCTCTCAGATGCTTCCCACACCTCAAGTGTATAGTACTTCTTTCCTCAAATCTCTCTCTCTTATGGTCCCAACACACAACTCAAACATAGAGTTGGTGTTCACCTCCAACCAGTCAGTATTCACTACTGCCAATACACCAGTGCTCCATGCACTCCACAAGTGATCCACACAATCCAAGTACTCAACGTACTCTAAGTAGATCTCCCCTGAACCTACAACAACCTACAACTCAAATGATCTTACTTATGAAAGGAACTTCCTTGCCTTCCTCTCTTGCTCTCTAATGTGTTGTTGTCACCTTTGATCCCACAATCACCTACATATCTCCTTTGACCTTGCACACACACACACCATGTAGATCTCTCTACACCCTGAAGAACCCTTGTCCTTTCCTCACCAAGTCCTTATGATTCTCTAAACTAGTACCCCAGTGGATCTTCTCCCTAATCTAGCACACCTGCAGACCAACTTGATCATACACACTCGGCACCCCTGTGGAACTAAGAGGAACACCCTTGCTCTCTTCACAAATAGAAAGAGTTAACTTTTCTCAACTCAACTAGAATGAATTACAATACAGCCCATGAGTCTATTATATAGATCTCATGCAAACAATAATTAGACATCTAATTACAATAATTAGATCTGCAGCTCAAGACTATAATTAGCCTCTTAACATGCAAACACTCGGTTCGTTAACAAACTATTCATGCAACCAATAGTTCCAAAACCACACAAGTGACCAATGTCAGTCCCTGTTAGGCTAGAGATGACTGACGTCAGCTGATACATGACCGATGTCAGTTTCCTTTCCCACTGTACATGACCGACATCAATTGATCAGACTGATGTCAGTTTCCCTACAACTTAGCAACCTCTCAACAACCTCCTCCATGTCTACAAAGTGAAGCTTTTAGCTCCACAACCTAATAGGGGCAATGTTGATTTAGGTGAGAAAAATGGAATTAGAAATATTAGGGTCTTTAGAAACAAATCCAACACTAGAAACAACTTGACTTTTGGAAACAACACAAGTAGTAATAATAGGATCTAATAAAATAATAGTACTAGTATAAATAATAAAAACTGAATGGACTATATAAAAAATATTTATTGAGGTGATTGAAGGATTTGCATCATTACCTATATTTTCAACATCAAGAGGTGCTTTCTCTTTTAATACCTAAAGGCTTAAGACCTTGGATTTTTTAGTTCTTCATCCTCTTTTTCATCCTTAGGTTCCCTTTTGATGGATGTCTATCCATGGTCCATTAGGTCCTCATGTAATAAATATTCAACAATTATATTCACAAGGGTTATATGGGCTCTAGGTTTCATTTTTTAAGATATTCTAGTCTTTTACGGAAAGGGGGAATTTTTTTGAGTGGAGGAAGAAGTAACATCCATGGTTTTGGAAACTAGAACTAAGGAGGAAATAAGAAGGCTATCCTTTTTTATATCTAAATAATTAATACAAATTGGTTCCTCTTATCCACTTGGACCACTATTAGTTGATGGAATTTATTACACCTCTTCCTCTTGATTCATAACCCTCATTACAAGTGGTGGTGTGTGAAACGGTACTTATTGAGATGAATGGAACCAATGGGGCCACTCCCACATTAGGATCTTTCTTGAATGTATCATCACCATGGGTGGTGGTTAGGAATGTGTTACTTGGTTTTGAGGTTATTGGGAACTTGGGAGGTCTAGTAATCTATAGTTGACCATCTATCAGAAAGAGGGATCCTAGTGCATGCATTGATAATTATTATGGAAGGCTCTCTCTAAATAATCCTCAAAATCTCCTCATTCAAACTAGCTACCTTTGATCTCTCTAAAAATTAAGTATCATCTTTTACATTTATAAAAATTAAATAATGGTCATAAGGATCATGCTAGTTTGGGATGCCAAGGCCTTGGATATGTTTCTATATTAGACCATGGGGATCCCAATCTCTATGTGGTATAGAATCTAATGAAAATTACTCTCAAAATTTTCCAACTTCTCCAATGTGTTTCCTAATGGTATAGATCATATGGCCTATCATTATGAAGGGACCATCAAACAATTATTTCTTATTTTTATTCAAGTATTCATCCATGATCCACCATAGTTGGTAGGCAATTTCTTGCTCAACCAATTTTTTTAGGAAAAAAATTGGGGAGATGTAATGGAGAAACCTTGTTTCCCATGACCATAATCACTGTGTATTTAGGGTGAAGCTAGTAATCCCTCTTGCACTCTAATGTTTTGATAATTCTCTTTGATATTTCTAGTAGGGGTTATTAGTGAATTTCCCTCCATATTTAAGTATATAAGTTATAAACAATCTTGATTATGTTACTCATATACACATAGATGTATAGGAAATAAAATTAATTGCATATCTAATTTTCAAATTTGTCTTAGGGTGGACTCTAGAGTGATATATTATGTAGGTGGACAGTTCCCATGACAATTTCCAACAAATAAGACAACATGTATAAATGTTACCTAAGGCCTCTTATCTTTATTGAACAAATGCTCTTTAATCCTTACACTTAATATCTCCCCTTGTGTGAAGGTCAACTTGGAAGTCATCATCAAATCTAGCAGTGTTACCCATTATAGATGGAGATAGTGGATGCTAGGGTAGCCATATAATCTATTAAAAAATACCATTCCAATGTGGATATCCATTCATAATTTGGTAATTGGCATTAGCTTCCTTGCCTTAAGAGTGACCACCTCTCATCTAGCCTATCATCAAGGAGGAATCATGAAATAATCCTTTATTATTTTCATTCAAGTCTTCATCCATACTCCACCATAACTAGTAGGCAATTTATTTCTTAGATAATTTCTCTATAAAAAACATGGGGAGATGAAGTAGATCAACCTTATTTCTCGTGACCATAATCATTGTATAGTCAGTTAAAGCTAGTAACGCCCCCTAAGATCAAATGTTTTGTTAATGTTGTCTGATATTTTGAGTAGGGGTTATTCATGAATTACCCTCCATATTTTAAGGTATATGTTCTTGACAATATTTAATATATTCTTTATGTATGCATAGATGTACAATAAATAAAATGAACTGCATACTTGATTTTTAACTTAGTATTTGGGTAGGCTCTAGAGTGATCTAGTTTTTAGGTAGACGGTGCCCATGACAATGTCTAATAGATAATATATAATTTATAAATATATTTATAAGGGCCTCTTGTCCTTATTGAACATCTATTATTTAATACTTGTACTGATTATATCCACCAGTATGAAATGTCATCATCAAATCTAGTAGTGGTACCCATTATAGATGGAGATAGTGGATGCTAAGGTGACCATATAATCGATTAAAAAATTCCATTCCAATGCAAATATCCATTAATAATTTGGTAATTAACACTAGCTCCCTTATCTTGAGAGTGACCACCTCTCCAGGATCAATCCATATTTGTAGAGTATTTTCAATCATATTTGTCTTTTTCCACATCTCCACTTAGTGTCCATCAAATGTAGCATCTATAATTAGAATATGGAGATAAATTTAGAATGTGTCCCTTGATATGGAAGCAATGACCATCTCAGGGATTAGTGGTATAATAATACACCTCTAATTGTCTTCCCTATGAAGAATAGGTCTCATAATAAGTTGATGTAGGGCATGACTTGAGGCTTTTCCACTAAAAAGTGTATATGTTGACATTTAAATGGTAACAAGTCTAATACCAACTATGATTATGAGGTTGTCATGACATATTCATGTTAATGGGCATCTACATCCTTGACTACATCCTAAAGAGATGAATAATTACCAAACTTAGTGTTAAAGATACTCAAATCATTAACCATGTCAGTGTACTCTATAGAGTCTTTGATGGATAATTTAGAAGGTAGTATCACCCCCTAGATGTTTTGGATGAATAAGCCATTACTACCTAGTTCAATTACATGTTTTTTACAATAATTTGTCTATGTGTTGTCTTACTAGAAGAAATTCATTGTAGAACATAGATAGCTAAGGCTTCAAGTTATCTTTTGAGTGCAAGTTGTTTTGAGTTTGTTAGACATTAACAGGCACAATGCCTCTTTATAGTTTGATGTTATATGTTTGAGTCTAATAATTTAATTAAATTCATGCACCATTAATTTCTAACATTTCCAAGCTTGTTTTACTCATATATTTCAAATTTTATCACATCACTTTGGTAGGTATGTTTCATAGGATTTTATATACATTTAGAAAAATGACACACTATAGCCCTTGGATAAGTGTAATCTCATCATTACTTTCATGAAATACCAATTATGCCATGTAGTTTGCCTTTGGATGTTAGGTGTCAGGTATCACATTGAAACATAACTCATGAATGGAAGTTTCAAAAAAAAATATTTGAAGACCAATTTATGCAAATAGAACCTATAAAAAAAACCTTCAAAAAAAAAATTCCAAAGAAATAATTATAAAGTAAAACTTCTAAAGCACAAATTTCTAAATTCAACTTCCAAAAACATAACTTCTAAAACATGACTTCTGAAGCACAAGTTATGGAACACAAAGTTTTTTAAGTGTAAAAAATGTGAATGGAAAGTGACAGTAAAATATTCAAACAAAATTTCAAAGATGTACAAGTTACAAATAAGTATTTTTTAAGACCACATTATGTGACAAAAATAATTTATGATGAACACTTTCTGTGAAGGCAAAAATATGTGAAGGATCAAAGATTCCAAAATATAACTTTATGAACAATATTATAAAGACTAAAAATGTGTGAAAACCAATAGATGGTAAAAATCAAAATATGTAAAGTTTAAAACCTATTAATCATTGTGCATACTCCAAAAATCCATACATGTACAAAACTACTAAATAATATTAATAGGTTAGTCTTAATAAGTCACATAGTGGAATCTCAAATAACAAAGAAATGCCAAATGTATTCATATTAGTGAATAGTTTATTCATATTCAAAAATTTAAAAATCGATCCTGATGAATACATATAAATTCTAGTTGAAACCCCTTCTAAATAGAACTAGAAATTTCAAACTTATAATGGGTCTTTACTCAGGAAAAGAAAAATATTGGGGGTGTGTTGAATACAATAAATGATGACGCACATGGAGAATACTCCTAAGTATTCAATAACCTAGAATGTTTGGTTAGTAACCCCAAATTTAATATAAACCATACCATAATATAATAATTGAACTATAAACATTAAATAGAATCAAAATAACTTTAACAACATATTAGCCTTACTCATACCTAGGATCTATGTGTGATGAAGTGATTTTCTTTTACCCTTAATGGTTTTCAGTAAATACTTGGAATAAACTATTAGTTTAATTTTTATTCCTTTAAATCATATTAAAACTATGGAAACTTTGGGCATTGATATACTTCCATCCAAAAATATAGAGCCCTGATAGAGATACCTTTGGTTCCTCTTCCTTCCCCCCCTCATATTCTTTCATGATGTGTGATACATTGATCTTAAGTGATCATATGATTCTTTTGATCACATTGGATTTACTATAGGTTTATTGATCACTCTTTAGGATACAATAGTCCTCTCTCTTCTCTCTCTCTCTCTCTTCTCCTCTCTCTCTCTCTCCTCTCTCTCCTCTCTCTCTTCTCTCTCTTCCTCTCTCTCTCTCTCTCTCTCTCTCTCTCTCTCTCTCTCCTCCTCTCCTCTCTCTCTCTCTCCCTCTCTCTCCTCTCTCTTATTTTGTTAGAATAAGGAAGATAGGAATCATGGGTGAGCTGGTGTATGTGGAAAAAAAGAGAACTTAATTTATTAAAATGTCTTTTCCATCTATATCTATATCAATGGTTATTACCTTTAAAATTTATTAAACATTAGAAGTGTAATTGATCCAAAGAGATGAAAAAAAATTAATAAATTTTTATGAACCATTAAGAGAATATTTTAACACCTAATAAAAGTATTCAATTGTGATTATAACTATAAATTAGCCTATTTGTTTTCATACCTAAATTCTAAAAGTCTTAACATAAGGGTGTAAAGTCTACAAACAAAGCTAGTTTGTGTTTATATATATATATATTCCTTCTCTCTCTCTCTCTCCTCTCTCTCTCTCTCTCTCTCTCTCTCTCTCTCTCTCTCCTCTCTCTCTCTCTCTCTCCTCTCTCTCTCTCTCTCTCTCTCCTCTCTCTCTCTCTCTCTCTCTCATCTCTCCTCACTCTCCTCCCTACTCTCTCTCTCCTCTCTCCCTCTCTCCCTCTCTCTCTCTCTATCTCTCTCTCCACTTCTCTTCTCTCTCCTCTCTCCTCTCTCTCTCTCTCTCCTCTCTCTCTCATCTCTCTCTCTCTCTCTCTCTCTCCTCTCTCTCTCATCTCTCTCTCTCTCTCTCTCTCTCTCTCTCTTCTCCTCTCTCTCTCTCTCTCTCTCTCTCATTTTGTTAGAATAAGGAAGAATAGGAATCATGGTGAGCTGGTGTATGTGGAAAAAAAGATAACTTAATTTATTAAAATGTCTTTGCCATCTATATCTATATCAATGGTTATTACCTTTAAAATTTTTTAACAATAGAAGTGTAATTGATCCAAAGAGATGAAAAAAATTTATAATTTTTTATGAACCATTAATAGAATATTTTACACCTAATAGAAGTATTCAATTGTGATATAACTATAATTAACCTATTTGTTTCATACCTGAATTCTAAAAGTCCTAACATAAGGGTGTAAAGTCTACAAACAAAGCTAGTTTGTTTATATATATATATATATATATATATATAATATATATATATATATATATATAATGTGTGTGTGTGTGTGTGTGTGTGGTGTGTTGTAATCCTTCCCATAGTTCTTCTTTTGTAAACCCTCTCATGGATTAAGTTTAACCTAAAACATGGATAAGAATTCTATTGGATAGGATAATTTTTTTGTATTACAAGGAGAATTCAATTAGATTGTCATGAAAAATAAAGATAACTATTGTAGAACGTAGGGAACTAAACTAAAGAATAAAATTGTAGAAGATGAGAAAGGATAATATAAAAATTAAGAAAATTATCCTAATCAAATCAACTTATAGAAAACATGAACAAAATAATTAAAATAATAAATCTCATCTACTCCTACCTCTACCTCAGAACTTGTGGTCATTCTAGAACATCTCTGTATGGTACAACCATGAAGTAGTACGTCAAAAATTTCCCGTTAACTAGATATGTCAATTCATTACCTTAGAGGTCACTCAAGTGAAAATAATTATTATCCAATATATCTAATATTTGTTAAGGTTTAATCCATAAGGGGGTAAACTTGTCATACTATCCTTTCTTTTCATGGGATTGTCCATAGAAGCATCAGGTTAGATATTTTGAATGATTTAAACTTTACTCTTTTGTCAAACCATATTTTAACCAAGTCCTGATGTTAATAAAATTAAGCAATAATTCACTCCTAAAAGCTCCCATTTATATTATATCAAATAAATACTACTCCTCTTTCTCACTTAGTTCCATGTATTCCCACATAAATTGATATGTTGGCAATTTGTGAATTATTAGGAATACTGGCCATCTTCCATATACTAGTAGGTAAGGCAAAGCTTTACGGGCCTATTTTAATCTTGTTCGATCCACCCATAGTGCATACTTCAGTAAATGATGCCATTCTCTAGGTTTTCCTATAGATGAATCTTTTTAATGGCATTGATTTGGTTCTTATTTTTCAATTCAACCCATCCATTTCCCTATGGATAATGGTTGGAAGATGACCAAATGGTGATTTAATTATCATGGATCCATTTAATGAATTCAATTGACTAAAATGCTGTCCTATTGTCATAAACTAAGAAAATAGGGGTATAAAACCTAGTTTTGATGTTTTTATAGAAAACTAATTACATCTTATGTTATGGAATGTTTTATAGCCACTACCTTCAATCCATCTAGTGCAATAATTTGTGGTAGTAAGCATAAATTTATGGCCAATTGAATAATTTTAGTTAATAACATTGAGGAAATCTAATACCCACTAAGTAAATGATATTCCTTTAATAATAATTTGTAGTGGCATTGCTACATGTACTTCTCTTTTTGCCAAAACTTGGCATTCATGGCATGTTCTTACATGAGTGTGTGCATACTTGAAGACTATTGGTCGATAGTAACCCATTTAGAGGATGTTATGTGCTATGATATTTCTATATGGAGACCACTACCAATATTTTGGTGTAGGGTCTCTAAACTATCTTAATCTTATTCTCATGGCATACATCTCAGATAGATTCTTTCATAATTCCTTCTATATAGGATTCCTTTTCTGATCATGTAATGAGAAACTTTAAGCCTCAAATCTCTCCTTCCATCTCTATTGAGTTCCAAGGAACAAGTGCATGTGAGTAAATATTGAATGATATCAGTGTATAAATCTCTTTTAGATACCTAGGTTTGAAAAACCTCCTTAATGGTGATGCATGGGTCAGGTTCAGTCATAAGCTAAATGATGTCATGTCCTCTAACAATTTTGGCAAACTTGATTTCTAAATCAAACTCTTATAATTTTTCCATCCATTTTCCTATAAGCTACCCCAATTCATTATGTTTTAAATTGAGCTTGATAATGGGGTTTGGCACAATAGTGATAGTTTTATTTATCAAGATGTAATGTCTAAATTTCTTCACCACTTTGACTAAAGAAAAAAAAATTACTTGTCCATTATGGAGTACTTGAGCTCTACCTATTTTAAATTCATGCTCATGAAATAAAATGATGGTCACTTCCATACTTATTTTGAGTAATCACCATATCAATCATGTGTTTTGAAGAAAAAAATATAATAAAGTATTCATTGAAGCATGGGATTATTAACACTAAAGCTTGATATATAACAACCTTGATGTCTTTAAAAGACTTTCAACCCTCTAATGTGCACTCCACTTTAGCATATTTTTTATAATTACATTCAAAGTCCTAATGATTTTTGAAAAACCTGAGATAAACTTCCTCACAAAATTTATCTTTCCAAATAAATACTTGAGTTTCTTATTGTTCTTTGGAAATGAAATCTTTGAAATCCCTTTGAACTCTATCTAGGTCAATTATGATTCCTTCTTTAGTTATAATTTGGCCTAAGAGCTTGCCCTCAATAACACAAAATAGGTTATTTTTGGGGTTTAGAAAGATGTAAAACCTTATACACATTTCAATGATTGACTTTAGATGGCTTACATGATCAATTCTATTCTTTGATAAAACATTGATGTCATCCATATAAATGATTATACATTTACCTGTCAACCCTTGAAATGTGTGGTCCATGGCTCATTAAAAGGTAGATACTATGGCAATTAGGCCAAAAAGAATCATCCTATATGAATAATTACCCCACATTTTGGGTAAATTCAATCTTAATTCTATCTTAATATTCAACAAAAACCTAGTTATATCCTAAAAAACCATCCAAGGACATCATTACAGAACCACTTACTATCTGGATCACCTCATCCAAGGAAGATAAAAAGTAGTTATATTTTTTGTATTATTTAGGTTCTTGAAATCAACACATAGTATGATTTCCCCATTATTTTTTCTAATTATAACCATGTTGGAAACCCAAGTAGACTATCTAATAGGGAATACTATTCTTGCACTTAGCAATTTCTCTACTTCCTTCTAGATGAGTGGTTCTTGGATGGGATTGACTAGTCTCTGTCTTTGTCTAAATAGCTTATGATCTAAATTCAATGATATTGTATGGGTGATGAATCTTGGGTTTTAAAATATTAAATTCATCATAAATCCATGAAATCACATATTTATAATGGGTGAGTAAAATATTTTACACTTTGTCTTTCTCCTAGAGTGTAGTTGAGACCAATATTGATAGAGCATGGGATCACTTTCATATCCCAAGTTCTATTAATTAAACTTAGATTCATTAAATTTGGATTGCCTCAACTACTTAACCTATGGTTATATATCAAATTATCTCTCTATAGATACCATCCATAAAGGATGATTATTTACTTTGAGTTGAATAACTCCTTATCTTAGTTCATTCTAGAATAGATAATGGATTTCTTTATCATGAATGATTTAAAATTCAAATTATCCTTAGTTAGTTAAGAATTAAAAAACTTTTTGGTAATAATTAAAGCCCTAAAATTTCTCCATATTATTATGAAAATATGGGAAAGGAACTAGCTCAATGGAAAATTTATGCACTTTAGATTATTGTAATGGTATCAAATTGGTATTTGAATCAGCCACTGAGTCAATAGCATAATTCTATTCTTTAGGAAGAAATACTATGTTGAAGTCTTAAAATGAATCAATCAAATCCAAAGCTATGTGGTTTTAAATTTTTATATGTGAAAATTTTCATTGGTATATATTTCTTACCTAAATAATTACCAATTCTAAATCTCCATATATTAGTAGCTGCTCAACTTTATTTTTGAGAGAAAATTTTAGTCCCAAAATCAAAACTTCATACTCTACTCTATTATTTGTGAAAGGTAATTGTAAACTTGTAGGTTGATAGGTACTTCTTACCTTATGGGTCAAATAATTCAATTCCCATTCCTCATCTTTACTTGGATCTTACACCATCAAAATGGAGAGTGTAGAATTGGGAAGGCCCCTAGATTTATGGTTATTAAACCTTATGGTTTATTCTAAATGTATAAATTCCAATATTTGGGGATTTATAACTCACCTCTTAATTATTACTATTATACTATGTGATAGAGTTTCATTATTGGTTTCCAAATTAATTTGAATCTAGTTTGTAACACTTCTCTAAGGTAGCCAATATGAGATAAATATGTTACTACACATCTATTCAATGCCTTTGACCAGTCCTATACTTAGTAGTAGTCCATATACCTTTGGGATATTCACCACAAGTATATCAAAATTCATCTACACATGAATCAGATGCCAATTGAATG